>PKRV01000125.1:0-212739 GCA_003709505.1 Hyphantria cunea
TAAAAAAGAAGAAGAAGAAGACATATAAACAACCATTAACGTCACCTGTCACAAAAAGCTATGATATCACAATATGAAACAATTAGCAGACCATTCAGAGTATATTACGGATTTATTTTTTCTTTAAGCAATAATAATGTCTTTGTATTAATCAGGCAAGACTTGAGGGTTAAAGACATTATAAACCTGTTTCCCTGCAGGTTTTGGGCACAAATTGTGTATGCTTAAGAAGGAAAAGTATGCAATGATGTCAAAGGTACATTTTTATAAAATACACTATTCATTTCCTGAAGCTTCGTATATGAAGGGTCATACTTTAGTCTATTACTGTCTGCTGTGGAACAAAGACCTCCTCTAAAGGGCTTAAACAGACTTGCACCTCTAGCCAAGTTGCAAACGTTTTTCTTTCTGTAATCGTTAACGCCTAAATTCTTATGTGTCTTTGGCTAATCTTAAACAAAATATTAACCAATAATTAGCCAACCAACTTGGCTAACCGGCGTGTCTCGAACAGTATGTATCCGTCCGCTTGTGAGGAATGCATGAGGGTTTATATAACAACCAATGTTAATATTTGTTACCAGCTATCGTTGTCAAATGTCATTAATCGATTCAAATGTAAAACAGGAAACTGTACATTATATCAAACAAAAGTTAATTTATAATTCATAAGGCGCAGAGCTTTAACTAATAGAATTTAAATGAATACAAACCCTTAGTTATTTGTTACGATAAAGATTCAACAAAATAAATATATACAGCATATATATTTATAAAAATCCAATTTACCTTCATAGAAATCAAGATCAGTTCTATAAAAAAGTTTGAAATACATTCTTTTAACACCTATCAGTTTATACTAATAAATTAACGAGTCGTTTTGAGGTTAATGTGCCAGAATTTAGAATAAAATCTCTAACAATATAGAAATGTTTACTGTTAATAAGTTTGGTAAACCGACAGCTGTACTAGGGACTTGGGTTTGTAGGTCATTTCAAATAATGAGTAAAAGTGTAATGTACGCTAATTTATTACTTACTGTCCTTAACTATGTTTCTCTATCTTTTTTTGTAATACTTTTTTTGTGTAGTCTAGTTTTGTATACATCGGTCTCAGTAATTTTATTTACTATTAATCTTCTTAAAATGAAAGCGCACAATAAAACAGTGATGTAATAAAATTTGCTAATAATTGTTCAACAACAACAGTGCGGCAGATAATACAGAAGACCGAAGAGTATAATCAGCCCCTGTGTCTAGCATTTGTGGACTATGAAAAGACCTTTGACTCGATCGAGATCTGGTCTGTTTTGGAGTCCCTGCAGCGTTGCCAAGTAGATTGGCGATACATCCCAAGTGTTGAGATGTCTCTACAAAGCCGCCACTATGTCCGTCCAAGTACAGGATCAGCATACAAGACCCATACCATTGCATCGAGGAGTGAGACAAGGGGACGCTATATCCCCAAAATTGTTCACTAATGCTATGGAGGACTTGTTTAAGATGCTGCACTGGAAAAGGCGCGGTATCAACATCAATGGCGAATACATCTCTCATTTGCGATTTGTAGATGACATCGTCATCATGGCAGAAGCGCTGCAGGACCTAGAACAGATGCTGAACGACCTGGCTGAATTTTCTGGGCGCATCGGCCTACGGATGAACTTGGACATGACCAAGGTCATGTTCAATGAACATGTACTACCGGAACCGGCTGCGGTACACGCGGCCGTTCTCGAAGTTGTTCAAAAATATGTATACCTCGGGCAGACTTTGTTAGGTAGAAACAACTTTGAGGACGAGGTGAACAGAAGAGTCCGGCTAGGGTTGGCAGCGCTTAGGAAACTTCGTCGGGTCTTCTCATCGTCGATCCCACAGTGCCTAAAGACGAAAGTCTTTAATTCGTGCGTTCTACCCGTAATGACATACGGAGCCGAAACGTGGACACTTACGGTTCACTGGTCCATAAGTTCAAAGTCGCTCAGCTTGCTATGGAGATGGCTATGCTCGGCGTTTCTCTAAGGGATCGCATCAGGAACGAGTTGATCCGACAAAGAACCAGGGTCATCGACGTAGCCCACAGGATTAGCAAGCTGAAGTAGCAGTGGGCTGGCCACATTTGCCGAAGAGCCGATAACCGTTGGGGTAAACGAGTTCTTGAAAGGAGACCGCGTCTCGGCAAACGCAGTGTAGGACGTCCACAGGCCAGGTGGAGCGATGATTTGCGCAATATGACTGGCAGGAGCTGGATGCAAGAAGCCATAGATCGAACTAAGTGGCGGGAAATTGGAGAGGCCTATGTCCAGCAGTGGACTGCGATAGGCTGATATGATGTTGATGATGATGATGATTAATAATTGTTCAAACTCTCTTGTGAAGTCATCGAAATTCTGTTTTACCCGTTGCTTTTACAAGGCTCCAACCATTATTAGCGAACTTAAATAAAAAGAATAGTTTCTAAAATTATCCAGGTATTTTTATGTTTTTCAACTTTATAATGTTTCCAACTTTTCGAAGTTCAGATACGCTACAGAATCAGAGTAGATAACAACAATATGATAATTAAAGGTTTGTCAAGGGCAACTCCTTTACTTCTTGAATAATGATTTTATTTCGACTGATAAATATATTTTCGTTGTTGTCTGTTTATTCAAGTATTATTTCCGGAGGGTTGCCGTTGATAGATTGCTTTTCTACTCTCAGTCCCTCGTCGACTCCGGCTACGCATTCAAAATTATTTTCCCCAATCTTACATCTAGTTGTAACATGACATATAAAAGCTGTTGTCGTTTATTACGCCGTTTCGTTTATTACTAGCCTTTGCCCGCAGCTTTACTCGTGAAACTGTAATTATTTCTCAAGAATACTACTGCAGTATTTTGTTTCTAGATTAAGAGCAGCCTACGTATTTCTATGTATCCTCTATATTGTTGTTGCGTTGTATTGATGGTACATATGAATAATACGTTACCCTTAAAACACAAACACACGTTGATTGTTTTTAGGGTTCCGTACCTAAAAAGGAAAAAACGGAACCCTTATACGGTCACTTTATTGTCCGTCTGTCTGTCAAGATCATTTTTCTTAGAATCGCGTTTAGGTATTAAGTTGAAATTCATATCGAATACTCAAGTCTACTGTGCTCTGAAAAAAACCAACTACTAAGCCAACGCAATCAAAATATGAAGCAGTTTATGCTGCAAACTTTTGACACTCGCAAGGGAATCAAATCCATAAGCTATTTCTCGTGAACTCAGAATCTTGAAATTTTGTGCAAGGCCAAGTCTTATAACACAGATAAAGGAGAAATCGCGAAAATACAGGTCTGTACAGAACCCTCGGTGCGCGAGTCCGACTCGCACTTGGCCAGTTTCTTTAATTTTAATTATTTCTTTTTGGCTCTTTAAAATGAGTATGATTGTATCACAGATTAGCAAGATTAATTGAGCACACAAAAGTTATCCACTCTACAAATAGGTACATATTTTTTGTGGGTCAACCAACAGCGTGGTCATTTCTTTTAGAGCCTATGATTTATCATGCCTTTGTAAGGTTGTATCAACTAACTGATAGAATAAATTTACTAGCTTTTACTTCATTATTATTAAACAGTGTTTATGTGTAGTATATATTTATATATTTGAGTATATAGACATGTATAAGTACTTACCGACATGATCAGCGTGAGGACCGAGATGTCTCAAAGCGTAAACATGCAGAGCGCCATAGGCTAACTGGAGTCCGGTAGACAGTAGATGAGCAAGGAAAGCAGCACCGCATACAATCCACCTAAAAAGAAAAACCACGTCAGACATTGTACTTGTACTATCCAAAAACCACAGGCTATTCTAAAAAAAGGTTTACTTTTAATTGACTTATGAAAACTTATTTTTAATATTCAAATTCACTGAGGTCAGTCTTTAAATTGATTTCACAAAAAGCTTATGTTCCGATTTTCAGCTCAAATTTTGAGTATTTTTTTTTGCGCCGATTTGCATTAAAGGGAGTTGCTTTTGGCCGTCACAAGAAAAATGTGAAAAATAGTTTTTAATGAAAATGTTCGTGTATCGTCTTAAGAATAGTGAATTTTAACACCGTTTGACCGCTTGACCGAAAATTTCACACAAAAGTGATTTTACATAGATGAGTTTTAAAACCTTATCTTTTCTTACCATGCATACATTTTACTTCGTTTTACGTACCTACAGATTTCCAATTCAAGAAATATTAGGGTTGTATAAACATTATCAACAACCCATAAAGTCCCACTGCTGGGCTCGGGTCTCCTTTCAGGAGAGGGTTAAGACCATACGTCCCCACGCTGGCCAAGTGCGGGTTGGAGACTGGCAAGACTACGTTGTGGCTACGTAATCTTGCCGATGGATGCTGGCCCAAAGGCCTCCAACTAAACTTCACGACTGTTATCGTATGATAACAACCGGGATCGACTGCTTAACGTGGCTTCCGAATCACGGAGACGCTCATGCCACTATCGGTCACCCATCTAGGTACTGACCGCGCCTTCGTTGCTTTCCCTCGGTGATTGTTTCTAATTACCGAGCGCAACTGGGCTATGAGCGCCTCAACAACAATAAACATATTGCTAGGATAATGTTTGAATAGGTATGTATGTGTTGTAATATTTTTAACTCTTTCAATCATTATTTTATTAGTTACTTTATTTAGCACAAAATACAAATAGAGCCCTGGTAAGGTATAGTTATAATATACACCTGTACATATGTATCTTATTCTGTAATGTTTTTTCTAAATTGATGTTATTAGATAAAATTATAACACAACATATTTTATTAGATGAGCGACGTAATTATGCGCAGATAATTTCACCAGAGAATATTCTACTAACGGGATACCACAATTCATGAGGAAATTAGCGTTTAATTATCTATTTTAAGACTTACGCTTATAACAGTAATTAGAAGTGTAAATAATTAATATTCTCTTCACCAACATTAAGAATAGATTTACTTACGTTAAATATTACCACTGTTTTCATAGTAGCGTTAAATATTGGAGTAATTTTCTTCATAATTAAGTTGGCCATGAGTTATGTAGCCCAGTTGGCTACAAAAAATGATGAGTTGAAAATTATAAGGTCTAAATATAATTGATGAAACGATCGGAACTATATATTTTTTTGGTTGTAGAGTATAAATCTATAATAGTCTGGCAAAGCATAACTGTATGAGGAAAGAAATAAAAGTATAACCCGCCTTTTAAAGTTGGTAGGTAGTAGAAGAAGAAAAAGTTTGAAAAACTAAAACCTAACAACGTAAATACTTTGATAAAATATATATTCCTTATGTCAGTCGGACTATTTTTAACAGACATATTGACATCTTATTCATTAAAATCGGTTGAGTAGTTTAGGCGCTTGGGTAGAGCATACAAACGGTATGTGTATTTCTGCATACATATACCGCAAAAATATTTATCTTCCTTTTGACTACGCCATAGTGACGTAAAAAAGGAGCACTTTGACACAGACAAGTTAATAATTTCATCACCGCAAAGTGTAATACAATGAACTGTCGAATAATGGTTTCATGTTCCTCTCACAAAATCAATTTATTTATCTGTAACCACAAATAAAAATGTCAAACATATCAGAGCCTCCAATCCCCAGCGTATTGAACAAAAGGCCTTCACTATTATTTCGAGTTGAGCACGATAGTCATCTCATTGAATGTTTCGTAATATATTTTTTATTTCAAGAACGTAAAGGAAAAATGTAGAGGAACTTTTTGAGAGATCATTATAATAAGCCTCTTAATACTTGACTACACGGTTGGCCTGGTGGTTTCAGTGGTCGCCACACCACTTCCTACTGCGCCAAGTGTTGTGGGCTCAAATCCTACATGGGACAACACTTTGTGTGATCCATAAATTGTTGTTCTAAGTCTGGGTGTACTTTGTGTCCGTTTCATATATGTTTGTAAAGATCCCCACGACACAGGAATTTATATTCCTAATGCGGGAGTTGTCTTTTTTTAAAGAAAAAAAAAGAGAAAAAAAAGAATACTTGCGTCATTCAATAATTAATTAACAAAAGTTGCCACTTAGCAGAATAATAAAGTTATAACATTTGTTTACACCAGTAAACCATACATCAAAAATTTGTAGTATTGCATTAAAATACAACATATACAAACTATATAGCATGTTTTTGCGTACACGTACGTAACATAAATCTAAAATTGCGAATTATTCGCAACTCATAACTTTACTAGATAGATAATGTTTACCAAAATCTTCGCAACTTTCAAATTCTATAGAAACCAAAAAGGATTTTGGAAATAATTTAGTCAACTAATTTTATGAAATTCTTGTAATTTCTATGTGGGACATGTTGAAAGAGCTATTCAATGACTACAAGGTGAATGCGGAGGTGGGACTAAAAGATTCTTTGGTATGCGGTCGCCTCCAAAAATGTTAGCTTTCAATTTTCTTGTATGGGACGATATTGCAATTCCTCTCATGCCTCTTGGCGTTTGAATATAACCCTTTGTGACAAACTTTGAAAAATGTTGCACTTCACACAAAGCTCTCGATTTAATATTATGGTTAATATTAAATATTAAAGTTGGTGTATAAACTTATTTCGCGAGCAGTGTTCAATATACAAAAACGAGTAATTTATATAAATAAAAATTAATCGTCAAATGCTAAGTGCAAAACTAGAGAGCCACTCAATTCAGTTATTTTTTTTGTTCGTAAAAAGTGCAAGGAATATAGTAGAAGTAAAATCAACACTTATTTATTTTTTATTTTTCGGAATGCGATGGGCCAATTACTTATGACATAACGCAGTCTGTCGGGGCAATTATAAATATGTATAGTCATCATTCAAAGTATCTTTAAAACATGATTTTATGTCATGAACAGAAGCCATTGGCTACATTATAGACGCGTTTATTTAAACCTCATTTCTGTCTAGTTATCTAAAAACTACATTGTTACAGCAAAGTACATTATATCTTTTAGTAACAACGCTTTAAATTAGAAATAGCAATAAAGTCCTTGTAGCGACAGAACTGGACGCGAAATCAGAGCAGTATGTGGTAAAAATGATTTTGAATATTATTGCCTAGTAAATAGAATCGACATTCACCATTCATATAACATAAAACACGACAACACCGCGCGTAGGACGCAAGAAAACTCTTGTCTCGTTTAACCGAGCCCTAACGGTACATTTATGTTTGAGATCCCCCGAATTATGCCCGTATAAACTTCAGGAAAACAAGTTGAAGAGGTCAAGGTCGGACAATTTTGCACGGGCACGTTTATGTAATCGTGCGATTTAGTAAGCTATATAAGGTGAGAGATAAAGACTTTCATTTATCTATAGAGATTATATTAGTAGTTTACAACAACTTTTCCTATGTTTAAATTTCAAATTTAAAGTCAAATTAGCCGTAGTCCTTTGTCAAAATAGGTAAGGACTAAAAAAGTGCTAACTTTTTAAAATACTTTACTGTTATTTGTGTCAAATTGATCAACCAATTTGGATATCGATTAGAAACTTTAACCTGAAGATTTAAAAAGTAGTTAGTATTATTTTCTCAATATAAGTTCTTTTTTCGAAAAACTAAATTGTTGTGTCTAACTTTATGAGTTTAAGTCGTGTTTACCTAGTAGTTCAAATATAGCTAACCGCAACTGATGATGATGTTACATCTTCATCTAAGATCTTGTCACGTCTACGCCGCAGAGAAAATTTGAAATTCGTGTTCACATGACAAACATGACATTTATCAACGTCCAATGATAAACTACCGACGTGTCATAGTGTATCTAGTAGCCAATCAGATCTCACGATTCGCATTGTATGAAGATAAAAGTGAGGGGTTAAATTTAGTTATTATAAAAAATAACTAACTATAAAAAAATAAAAAAAGATGCTTTTTTGCTCTGATTGTAACTGTTGATCAGATATTTTAGGAATAAACAAAAAACTTATTTTATATACCCATCGCCATTAATTCTTCATATTGATTAAAGGGCTATATTCATCATTCCACTAGCCTGCTAAGAAACAGTCATCTACAAAATAGAAAGTATATAGGTAAGGAATAAATTCCAAGAAATCCACATAACTTTATAAATCATCTCGCAGATGAGAAAAGAAATATTGATCTTCGACAACACTTATATAAGTTATATAAAGGTTTGCAAGCATTGAGGTATTTCAAAAGTTTTGTTTGAAGAACCTATAAGTCTTCACATTTATGATAAGATTTTCATTTTCTCCGGGGTCCCAGTTCTTTAGTCCAGGGTTTTATTTTAAGACATAACACGATTTGTTATACATAAAGTATGAGGTATTCAGTCAATCTTTTAGTTTTCAATTATTTTACTAACTCTTAAAGTTTCGCGTTTCATGATATATTAATAATTTTCACGGGAATTAACGCAATAACTTATTTAAACGTATTGCATAACTCTGTTTTGCCTAATGTTTCGACCACAGCCAGTGCAGCCTGGTCAGTGTAATAAGTAATCTTGTTAATTCCTGTGAATATAATTATGAAATTGTTTTTACGTTATTGCCAATCCATTACGTGTTATAGGAAAGAAAAAAAATATACGCATATCAATCCATTATTTAGTTGCAGTCTACGCACATCTGAAAATCCAGTCAACGTATCAATCACCAACCCATAATGTCCCACTGCTGGGCTCGGGTCTCCTCTCAAGAGTAGGTTAAGGCCATACGTCCCCACGCTGGCCAAGTACGAGTTGGGGACTGGCAAGAATACGTTGTGGCTACGAAAATCTTGCCGTTTGATGTTTTTTAAGCCGCCTGAAGGCCTCCAACTAAGCTTCACGACTGTTATCGTATGATAACAACCGGGACCGACTGCTTAACGTGGCCTCCAAATCACGGAGACGCTCATGGTAACATGCCACCAGCGGTCACCCATCCAAGTACTAACCGCACTGTCGTTGCTTGCCCTCGCTGATTGTTTCTAATCACCGAGTGCAACTGGGTTATGAGCGTATAGTTAAAATAATTTTATAAGCGCTTAAAAATATTCGCAACATCAATCACACTACCTATCAAAGGGTCAATAACACTACTAGTATTATTTATCTTCCAATACTAACGCCACAGCAAAATACAATAACAAAAAATACTACAAAAATAAAAATGTGTCGCTGGAAATACATAGATTTTATCTATGCTACTTGCACACAATTCGGCCAACATGATTCTCTTCGGTAACATGACATTTACGTGACTAAAAATAAATTTCTACATTTACAAGTATTTCTATTTTTACTGTATATATGTCAGTCTGGGTTGAATTGATAAAGATATTGATGAAATAGGGTCTTAAATTTAACTTTAATCAGTTTAGCACCTCAAAGAAAATAAATATATTTTATTTCTGTATATTTTAGGACTTTTTGCGCGATTTCAGTTAATGTGTTTTAAGTTACATTTTGAAAGCAATTTTTGTTATTTGTATATGTGCGGATCTTAAATATTAATTTTTGAACTTTATGCGACAGTTCAGTTCACACTTTCGTTATGCGAGGCAAGTTGTGCATTGAAAACCATCTAAATGATGGGGATGAAACGCTTGTCGCGTAGTACGATGGCAGAAAGAGGCGGTAGGGATCAGTCCGTACAATTCCTTCGATTACTCTCCATAGTAAATGCGATACAAAAATTCATAGCGAGACCATGCCTCTACGCAGTGCCAGAGAATCTAGCCGATTAGAAACATCTTGGTAATCGACAATTCAAGTCGCTCTCTGTTGAATGTGGTCCAGAGGGAGGAGTTGGTACTAAGGTGCCCCTGCCCAAAGCTGAGAACAGTATTCCATATGAGGCC
The DNA here is from genome assembly GCA_003709505.1 of Hyphantria cunea. Classification (NCBI taxonomy): domain Eukaryota; kingdom Metazoa; phylum Arthropoda; class Insecta; order Lepidoptera; family Erebidae; genus Hyphantria; species Hyphantria cunea. The sequence continues at coordinate 9,866 of PKRV01000125.1, forward strand.
GAACCTGCGCCTTATAAAGCAGAAGGCAGTGAGCCAGAGTGAAATACCGTCTCGATCTATTTAGCATGTCAAGCTTCTTCTTAGTTAATAATAATACAAAGACTACAAATTCACCCACACAATGCTTTACTCACAAGCAATAAAAGACGTACTTAAAGTAAGACAACCGCGAGAAGCTTCTCTGTACCATAACGAATTAACTCAAATCGATACGGCTGATTCGATACTGGTGGAAAATATACCAATTTTCTCTAGTAAAGCAATAATATAAATAAACAGTTGATAATTTATCTTTGTTTAGTATTTACAGATAATGAGATATTCAGGCTAATATTGTGTAACGTACTTACGGACTAATATAGGTCATGTTAAATATTGATTTATATTTCGACCGCAATTAAATTAATGAGGGTGAAAAACACCAAATGTCGCATCGTTGGCGTTAATATAATAAATCAATTTTAACACAATTTAATCTAGCGACATCTGTCAGAAAGTACTTTTTTTACTTGTCACTGTCAAACATAAATGTCTGTTCATTCTGACTAGCATTTTTAACACAGTAATCAGATTGTATCTTAACATTTCGTTCAAAAAAATTGAATGAAGATAATTTTGTTTTTAACGGACGCGGGACTCATTTTGGCATATTTGCGTCAAAAAGACGTGCCACTAACGTGTAAATGTAACGTGTAAGGTATAATAGACAAAAATTAAAAAAGTGACTTGATAAGAGTTCCTCTCGGGCCCGGAACAAACGTAAAAGATATATTAATTTATATTCGGAAGTAAGTCTCTTAAGAATTTTTTTCAAAACGGTACCGGCATTGTTTTAGACTCATTCTGGGAAGAAACGCTGAACCAAACCACAGCGACGGTATACGAACCCTAGACGTGTATTGTGTGTACAACTGTATGTCTTTGAAAATTTTAGAAGTAGAGAAACACGTGTTGATGATAATAATAATCTTGGCGATCTTAAATTATAAACTTTATTAATACGTACCCCCATCCACCTTCAGGATAGAAATGATGCTTGATAGCTCTCGTGTCAAGTTCACGGCGACGTAAAGCAGGTACGGTGCGATGAAGCGAACGTAGCTCGCGTTCACGCAGTGCACCGCCCGTAGATTCTTCCTCACCATCTGGCCACCCATCTGCACACATAACTGCCATCAACGATAAATCTACTAACTGTACAAAAACTTAGATAAAGTAAACAAAAGGTTAGATTTAGTATTACTTCAAGCATTATTAGTTTTGTTCAGATGTTCACATCCGATTAAACAAAATTTGTGATATCAAGATACAAAGTTTACATTCTGCCTTATTAAGGGTAATTCAGTTGACAAAATAATCCAGGACTAGTTCAATATAGTTCTAGTTTAGTTGAGACAATGTAGAGTTTACATAGTTGATTCATTATATTTTGAATAGTTTATGTTGCTACGTGTTTAAAAGTGTTATTTTAAGTTATTCTAAAGCAATATCAAATATTCAAATCGTTTTAAAGTTTTGGGAAACTTGGAAATTTTAGTAGCCACTATCGTACATTATTAGTTTGGTAAAGCAAGAATTGTTTACTACTTTAATATTCATTGTTTTTTTGAGGTTTTTTTCCACATAGAACTAGATCGACACTATACGATTAAAAAGCACCCTTCTCTTTCAAAGGCCTGTAAAGGACTTATGCTGCAAGTATCCATGGTATGGCTGCGGTAGTCATTTGCCATCAAGTAGCATCTTCTCGTTTGCACTTAGTTCATAAAAAGAGCCTACGTATTAGGTATGGCACGAAGCCCCTTTTAGGAATTTACTTTACAATTCAAAACAGAACGTAGAATCAGTATATGTAGATTATATAATGTAGTTGCTGACGCAACATCAATATAAACTTTACCAATGACTTAATGCAATTTCAAATTGATTGATAATAGGCTTATTGTATTAGATGTCCGTAATACTTATTTATTTAGGAAGGCTTAACATATATTTTCAAGATGGTGGATGATTTACGTTTGTATCATTATGAATAAGAAAAACGACATTAATTGCTTAGAAGATTTGGTAGATTAATTAGATAAATAATTCGAATGCAACACAGGACATATTTCTTCCATTGGACTGTAAATTAAAGGACCAAAAGCGTCATAAGTATTATGTATTTCCGTTATCTTTGCGAGAGTAGGATTAGTAAATAAATATTTATATTGAAAGCGAGACCCCAAGACACGACATGCAATTAGCGTATTTCAAAAACAAATGGTTGAATTGGAAAGGCAATATAGCAATAAAGCTCACAAGTCACATACGATTACTGCAGAATATACCTGCTTCGCGATTACGAGGGTTGCCGCAATGACGACGTGGTAGAAATTCTTGTGAAGTGTGCAACGTCGGTAGAAATGCGTGAACTCGAGGCGGCCATTGAAACGGCATAGCTCCCCCTAGTTCCCAGTCCCGTAAAAAAGACTCTGATCTGTTAGCTGTTAAGAATATTATAATAAATAATTGATATATTTATAATGAATTTAAAAGGGATTGACAGAGTAGGATGAGGATATTCATTATTTTAACCATCAGCCGCAGGAGGAGCTTCGGAGAATATTGGCCAGCGCGACTGGAATGATACCATGTTGCCTTCCTGCTTAATTCTAGGGTAAATGAGTAATGTTATTCTCGCTTGAGTTATCTATGGGTAGCGGTTGGCATTTACTATTACGAGTCCTCTCTGTTCATTTATTGTCTAAAACACACGCATATAAAGAATACCTAGTATTGATTGTATAGCAACTTGGAGTTTGATTCGCATTGTGTTTTACTTTTTCATTTCATAATTCTATCTCATGAAAGACATTACAATTAAATAATTATTATTTGTTTATACTGAAGATTTACAATTTCTCTACATCTCAGCATAATTTATACTATCGTTTATCGTTGACTGCTATACTAGTATTACCTGTGTTACTGCAGGCAGCAACATTATAGTAATGCATTGCTACTATTATATTGGATAATTCAGCTTAGAACCGGCAGTGAGCTATTGTTTCTCCGTGTGCATGATAACCTCATACAAACTTACAAACATTATATACAGGTACAAACTTCATCTAGCTCATTCCTACTTAAACTTCGACTGGCTCTAGTATTTGTAATTCTAGCAAGCTGGATAGCTGCGAGTCTGGTTTGAGTTTAACGACAATAATATTAAAGTTGCAGCATTTTGTTTTTTGTAGAATTAACAAAATACACTTAAGGACTAAGTTAATTGCATTCATAGGTAAGAAAAATCATTAATAAATGTTGATTTTTTTGCCTTTCAAGTATTGATAAGTATTTCATATTAAAAATACACTTTATACAACAATAGGAATGACCGGTTATAATTTTAATGAATACTTCGGATTTTTTTCTTTTGAAATAAAATTAATTTTCAAAAAGTTCAAGACACAATTTGGTAAAAATAAAAGCATTATCATTTCACATTCAACAAAATGTGTTACTTTTAGGGATCAGGATACTCTCTGTTGAGTTATTATTAAAGATGTGATACTAATGTTAATACTTGGATATTACACATCATATCCACAAGATGAGTATCTACATAATCAATTTTACTTAATAGTTTATGAAACATTCATCGGAAATCCAAAAACAGAACATAACGTGACTTCAAACGCTTCATTACCTGACATTAAAGCAATAAGCACATATAACAATGTTTTTCTTCCAACTTCAATGTGATTTTATCTGCCATAATGGTGTTACTATATTCTAATTTAAAATACGATCCTGGTTTAAAATATATTTTCGAAGTCTGTATGAGATTAATTCCTCAGCTATATATAAATAAGCCTACAATGTTCCAACAATATAACACATAAATCCTGTGAACAATACACCGATAAATTATAGGCAGACGATTTAGCTTTGAGTGATCATGCTTTGATAGCGTTTCGTTAAGTAAGCAAACCAAAACAGATCGAGAAATTAAATCTGATTCTCAGGCAACCTTTTATCAACATAGAGTTATATCTTATTGAATTTGCAAACATGTGTAAACTAAATGTTCAAAAGTATGATTTTTTTACCATGTATTAGTATAAAATATAGTTTTCATTACTCACCTTGCCCTCATTATTATTCATGTTTCAGCTTCACAAACAGGTTTTCTTTTTAATTCCCTTTGTTGACTTAATTAGGGGCATAGTTTGTAGTAAAAATTTACGAACCTATTTTTAGCACAACTTAGCGAAAAAAGCAGCTAATTATAATCTGTATTTGATATGAACATTTGTTATCTAATAGTCTATACAAATATTATAAATTCGAAAGTAACTGTCTGTCTGTCTGATACGCTTTCACGGCTTATCTGCTAAACAGATTTCAACGAACATTTGGAACGCAAATCTTTTTTTCTTAAAGAAGTACGTAGGTTAAACTTTACCGTGATTATCGACAAACATACTAATACAAATGGAGCTGCAAACAAAAGTAAGTTCTTGATAATTATTAGAGTGCCAAACTATGAACTACTACTGTGACAATCCTTATAAAACTGCATGGTAAGCCTAGCAGTTTTAGCAGTCGCCACGCCGCCTTCTACTGCGCTAAGTATTGTGGGTTCAAATGCTACAAAGGACAACACTTTGTGTGATACACAAATTGTTGTTCTCAGTCTGGGTATTCTTTGTATCCCCCGCGTATGTATATTTCTAATATGGTAGTTGTCTTAAAATATATGTTAACGTACAGAACTTTTAACAAAAGCGGATTGATTGAAGCAAATTCGAAATACCCGAGGCTAAATATCACAACTTTCTGGTACTTTCTTGTGCAAGTACCTATTATAAATACACGAGTTCTGTTGTCCCTAATTATTGTTGACGAAATGTTTAACGATCGTAAATTTATATAATTTTTATTTCAATGTTTATTATTCGCATTTTATGGTATACTTAATTCATATTTTTATTACCAAGAGCGAGCTACTTGACACCTTAATAAAAAACAGTTATGTATTTCATAAAAAAACGAGTAAAGTTAAGAGAGTCGCATTATCTAAAGTATTGCAATAACTTATTTTATCATAAAACTGAATTCCCACATAAGTACTAAGGACATCAAATATCCGCCTAGGCTAAGCCGAATTATGGTACCACCTTCTTTCTTCTAAATTCGAGTAGAAGTACCTACTAAATCCATACAAATATAATAAATTCTCTGTCTGTCTGTTATTCTTTCACGGCTAAACTACTGCACTTATTTCAATGAAATTTTGAATGGGATATTTTAATTCTTGAGAAGTCTATATCTCACTATTTACCGCGATAACTGATATATACGCGGCCGAACCGTGGTCAAAAACTGATAAATTTAGAAAAAAAATTTGTTAAACTAATTATTTTGTTAAAATATTTTTTTAAAATAATTAGTGAATTAAAAAGAGTTCAAACTCAAAATGTATTCCGTTGCAAACTCTTCTTAGTTTTTTAATTCGAGCCCTACTCTACCAATTTAATTATATGTATAAAGTCTTTGAGTTTTCTTTCGTTCGCAATCTATCGTTCGAATCTTATTTGTATTGCTGTACTATTTAGTGTCTGCAATGGCCCTTAATGTCCACTAAGTACACAAATTTTAACAAGAAAAAGCCGACTGCAGATCTGGACCAAACAGGAAGCACCGGCTTTCAAATAAAAAAAGAATCATCAAAATCGGTTCACCCAGTCGAAAGTTATGATTGATAACCATCTCCTTTTTTGAAGTCGGTTAAATATATTCATCTCATAGGTACAAAGATCCTGAGCAATCTAATTATGTTTTGTCTCTTTAAATATCGTTACTTCAACACATTAATGCAAACCTGAAATACACTTTTATCTTTGACATGTAATTTCACATTCTCTCACACACTAGTTTACTGTTATCTGTTCCTATATCTGAAGTCTAAGATCAACTTCTTAAGGGTATTAATATTTGTATAGACTATCTACAGTATGTGCTTTTCTTAAAATTAATATTTAATAAAGTGTACTTTATAGTTACTATATCAAAGTTAAAATTGTCAGCGGTAAAGGACCTTAAATTTAATAAATAAATAATCTCAAATTACAATTTTTATAATCTAAGTTCCAGTCATTCTTATTTTTTTACGTTTAATAGGTCAAGTAATATATTATATGTAACGGTAGTTTTAAAAATGCGTATATCTTTGATTAAGTGGTACGGGAAGCGGCTAATAAATTATAAATAACCATTAAGACTTCATAAGACATATTTAATATATATGGGTTGGGCGTCATAAGTGAACCAATTCTTAAATAATACAGATAACTAATAAATCTTGTGTCTGTTAAGATATTTATCATACTTATTTTTAATGGTTTAAAATTCTGGGCTATGTATAGACATATTCGTAGATCGGCCAGGAGTATATTATTCGCCACACGGTGTGCCACTCTGCGCCTGAGACGGTAGGGATCCGGGAACCGCTTTCTTACGCCATCCAGACCAAGCGTAATATAAAGTCCTCTATTTCATTTTATTTTTTGCTATATAAACCTTGTCCTGACAATTACAAACACATTAAAAAAATATTATCCAATTTGGTGCAGTCGATCGAAAGTTATGCGCGTATATACTTTTTTATGATTCATTTTTATTTATGTAGATTGAACTTTTCATGAAGGTTTGATCAGCCAGCAGTATGTTATTTATCGGACGTATCTAGATAGTAGCAAAAAATGAAATTAAATAGGAGACGTTATATTTACGAGCTTACTAAAATAAGTTTTCCGGTTGTTCAGAAAATTTTCAATAAAATGAATATGGAGGTACGAAGTTCGTCGGGTCAGCTAGTATTTTAATAAAGACGGCGCGGTTGGCCTAGTGGTTTAAGCGGATTCTGACCGCCCAGAATAAGGCCCGCCTCTGGCACCCTCAGAGGGTATTGGCGGTCAGAGCCATACGCGGATACCGCACGGTGTCGACCGAGGAGTACTGAGCGGCGAGTGGCATGAAGCCTCCAGTCGAGCCACTATGGTTCGTTGGTCACCGTGGCTGGAGACTCCATGTGCTGGCTTCGCCACCGTGAACGCTCTCCAGCCGGTCATCCTCAAGTGCCAAGTGCTCAAGTGGGCAGGGCGGCAGCACGGAGTTTTTACCATCAGACGGTGTCCGTTTCAGTGCGGGCAGGCGCTGGGAGGGGTCTGGATGGCGTGAGAAAGCGGTTCCCGGATCCCTCCCGTCTCAGGCGCAGAGTGGCTTTAGTTGGTTCGATTCCGACACACCACCCGCTGCAAACACCGGTGGGGTGAAGGTCCGATGGGGTTTCCACACGTAAAAAAAAGGTGGTTTAAGCGGTCGCCATGCCGCTTTCTTTTGCGTCAAATATTGTGGGCTTAAATCCCACATGGGACAAGACTTTGTGTGATTTACAAATTGTTATTTTGAGTCTAGGTTTTCTTCATTCCCCTACGATACAAGATATATACGTATTTTCCTAATGCTGGAGTTATCTTTAAAAATAACTGTATTTAATATCAATTGTGTGGGTGATTTTTTTGCAACTAAAGTAATAAAGAAAACATTATCAGGACTATACAGGACGTATATAAACGCTTGCCACCATCGTGTTTTCAGCGATACCAAAGATTGTTTTTACTAAAGTCCTTCGAACTGACTTTTTAACACTATTTTTGCCCTTGGCCCCGCCCACGTGTATGTTGGTTATCGCGGTAAAGAGCATCTTACGACCTTCTTCAACAATCAAAGTAACTCCATGCAAGTATTTCATTAAAATGGTGGAGCAGTTTAATCGTGCAAACGTAACAGAAAAAAGAGACAAAGTTATTTTGGAATTTATAATAATACACTATAGATTTGTTCTTTACATCCTACAGATCTAGTCTTGAAAATTCTAGAAAATTAGAAGATTTAGAAATATTTTATCCTGTGTAATGCATTATAGATTATGAAATATGGTTAGTTTGATCTATAAAAACTGAAAACAACTAATTTGTCCCATAAAATAAACTAGAAAGTCAAATAAGTTGAACCAGCAAATTGAATACCACTGAACGATTCAGAGATCACACGTTTCGTACAATTTGAGACACCATTAATCTTTACTCAAGACAAAACCAGTGGAAAAAAGGCCTTTTAAATGTAAGGAGTATAAAGAAAGAAAAGCCGAGCGACTAAGTGCCTCACATCCGGACGATGAACATACATTCGTTAAGAAGAAATTATGTAGACCGCTACGGTTTGGGAAATAAATGCCAAAAGTAAAAAAAAGTTTTTTGCGTTTTGAAGTGAAGTTCTTTATGCGCGAAGTCCAAATCTTAGAGGTCTTTGATCTTTTTATTTGATGTGAATTTTGAAATGAAAAATAGGTTTCTGTTTATAAGTCCTGCACTAGGAACGTATAGTGTGTCGTGAGAGACTTACAAATTTTTATGAAACGAACATCGTGGGTCATAAAAAATAATGTTTTATGTGAGAATTGAACCCACATCACTGAGCGGCGGCGCGGTGGCGTGATGACCTCTTAAGTCACTACACCATTTGTGTAAAATTCATCACTAATAGACTAGTTTACGTAATCTCATCAGAACTGTTCGTGTAAACATTAATACTTGTATATTTTTTTCAACATGGCATTCAAGTTTGATTAATACTAAAATACTAACTTAAAGTTTTCCCAGTAATAATATAAACAACCGCTAAGTTATTTTCACGGCGAGTAAAGTTATTGAAGTTGATATGAATAAGTTCCTCGGTATGAGAATTTCCATGAGTGCTAATGAGGAATTTACGTCACCAGTAATCTTTTAAAGGTATGTTTTATATAAATACGAAGCTTTGAACGTTTGCGTGTGAAATAAATATGTCTGTCACAAAGAGCCACATTTTTGTGTCTCACTACAGGTAAAATTTATATATTAGTAACTGTGATTTTAATTATAAACCTCACATCACTTGCTCACACTATTTGAACATACTATTATGCCTCTGTGGCTCAGTGGTAGCGAATGCGACTGATGTGCTAGAGGAATCGGGTTCGATTCCTAAGTCGGACCAAATGTTTGTATGATCTGCTATTATTTGTTTCGGAGTTTGGGTATTTTCTATGTATAATAGGTATGTATTTACAAAAAAAGTATATAAGTATTAATATCAGTTGTCTAGTACCCATAGTACAAGCTCTGCTTAGTTTGGGATTAGATGGCGTTGTGGGTTAAAATGTCTAAACATATTTATTATTATTATTATAAGTAGACTCTCATGCTTATTATTAAAAAGATGATGCATATACTAAATCCACTGTGTAGTGATGTTGTTCTAATTATTAACACAGTTAAACCTTGATTTACACATCCATTATTTATTATTAAGAATCCTTAAATCAGAAACTCAGTAAAATTGATTAAAATAATTAGTATACCAGACACAGAACATCAATCAACAATTATCAACTTAAAGGTTGTTGTGAGTTACTTAAATAGAAACTTAATACGTCACGCAAAGGGATACGGTAGCCGCAATAATTCAGTTAGTTTATGTTAATCTGTTATAAAGGAATTATCATTTTTCAGGTTATTTGTTAAAGACATCAAAACACGTGTTAGTTTTTAACCCCTTTGTAATTCATATATAAGTACACCACAATTTGAATTCCCTATATCAAAGTTACATCCTGTATGGGTAATTACTTAAATTTAATGTTACGGATGGTGAAGATACACATGTACCATGAGGTAACAAGCAAGTAAACGTGCTTATTAACAACAATTATACTCGCCCACTGTAGATGATTTGACTTTTTTGACCGTCAGAAACATAGCACTGTAAATAGCAGGCTGTTTCGAGCTGGTACTTTTCTTGTCGATTGGCTCCGACACCTTTTTTAAGAACATCATTAGTTACATTTGACATTTCTGTGCACGATAACCTATTGTTGTGAGTACACAAAACTGACTTTGTTGTTAGTTAATAATATAATAGGATTTTTTCGTTCCTTATCTGACTCAACCCTTATCTCTAAAGCCCTAGCTAAGATAAAATTGTTTCGCGAATCTTTTCTATTTTGTTTCAACTCGACTAAGCCTTCAAATTCCTCTGTCAGAATTTTATTAGGATGTTTAGAATGCTATGTGTTTACACAATCTTGCAGTAAAAAGTACATATGTCAAAAGTAAACGTTTTCATAAACTATGATTTATGTTTTAGAGAAAAGGACAGATTTATCGGGCAACCGATCAGCAACAAGTTACGTTTTATGATCTACAACATGTTATGCTTCCCCGGTTCCGTGTAGACCTCATAAATACAGGACGCTTTTGTCTGTTTTTTGTACAAAAACGGCTGAAGTCAGAGAAATACTCTGAATAACAAACGAAGTACACGGACGTTTTTCAACGCACAGAGATTGTAACGCTTTATTTGAGCTTAGTTTAATACAGAAAGACTGTCTGTAAATATTTTATCTGTAGGTCTTAAGAATATAACTTAAGTATGTAGTTATTAAGTGCTTATACCAGCATTACAAATTCTACTACGTACATGTTTGAATTTTAGTTCGAAAATTTCATTGATTGTCCAAAATAGAAAAAGAAACCTTTTATAGAGATATTTATCCAGTCTTTCTAATCCTATAAGTGTGTTAAACCCCTGGTAATTAGTGTCTGTAAGCTAATGTCTTAATTAAACCAGCCAATAATTTATAGGTAATAGCACATAAGAATGTAACTAATCATCGTGTGCCTATAAATACTTGACATGATTCATCATTTCAAGGTGATGCTTTTAATGTTGTGAGTACCCACTAAAAAGATCTTTCAGAAATCCAATCAAGAGAGTAAAATATGAGATGAATTGTTGAATTGTAGTTCCTCATTTTCAAAGTTAAAAACACGGAATAATAAATAATCAGGCAATGAATGAAACAGCTAGTACAAACTAACCATAGTGTGGCAAGCAAGTGTAGCTGGTGGAGAACGGTTGCCGGCATCGACAGCGGGGTGGCGGGGCGCGGGGCGGCGGCGGCGGTGAGGCCGACGGCGACGGCGACCACCAGCCCGGGTCCATCAGCCGGCCATGGCTGCAACCGCACCCGCACCCGCGCCCGCGCTACCTGTGGACAATATACTTACTGTTAATCCATTAAATGGTGGCTACAGCTTAACACGCGACCTACGACATGAATTTCAACTCTTTTCTTTTTATTCCAAAAAAATGGTCATCCTTTAGGGGCACGTATGTGATATATATAGCTATAGGATGCTATAGGATGAGCATAGTTACACTACATTTTTTTTTTAATAAAAAGCAGTCTATGTAAGAATTCAAAGTGTCAGTTACCTTGATACCAAATTTTATCAGAATCCATCCAACTGTTTGAGCATGAAGTAGAGAGGGGGCCTTCGGAGCGCACGAGCTTTCTAAAAATATACCTGAGTACGATTTTGTTTATGGAGCGATACCTATTTTAGGTAAAGACTAAACCAAACCTATCATTCATCGCTTGGCAGAAAACTTATGCAAGTTCATCTGCCTAATTTATAAAAAAACTCTCTTTTTCTTTCATGTCATTATTAATATAACTTGGCCGTATAACACATTATACGCCTTTGTGACGTTTTGAATTACATTCCCGTACTTTTCCCATTATAAATCAGTTTAGAAGACTTTTGTTTTAACTTTAACATTGCTTGTGAATGATAAGTACATTTTACTAGCCTACCTAAGGAGATTTTTGTTCAATAAATCTTTAACAACGTCTTCTTTCTTTTGATAATATGGCAATCAGCCGGATCAGCTATTTCTGCCAATGTCAAGTATTTCAAGTCTTCAATTCTATGTCTTCGAGTCTTCAAGTCTTCGGCGTGATGGAATTTATGATAAAAAATATAAAAAAGGTGGATGACATGAAATGAGGACAGTCTTTCGCAAAAACAAAAAACGAACTCCTTTATCAATGTCTTTAAGTGTTGTTTTTTTTATTATGAGAAGCTCCATATATATTTACAAAAAAATAATCATTATCCTAATTACACGAAATACAACTTCGGAGTCATTCGGAGAACGAGGGTTTAGTCATTTATCAGATTTATTAATCTACTAGAAGAGCCCCGTATAACTTCACCCTTAGGTAATGCCCCAGGCTGAATCAATTTCTTTTTTTAAATCTAAGCCATTCTAGAATCCTCAGGAATAAATACAAAACATTTCATTAAAATCGTTTCAGCTATTTAGGAGGAGTTTAGTCATACACACACGAACAGAAGAATTTTATATTAATGTATAAATATAGTTTATAATATATATTTTATTTATGTAAAATTATTATCTAGTATAATTTCATTCCAAGTTTTCATGCTAACAAACTAGTTTCAAATACCCAATGACAAGAAGACAGCGTATATGATTGATAGAAAATTGCGTTTACGATCTAATTGGTCGTTACATAGATTGGTGAAGAGACATTTAATCGTGAATGTGAACTATTGTTTGGTTTTATTACAACGTAAAATTCAATAAAAATGAATAATAATAAAAAAAATCGCCTATAAATGCTCTATTTTTATTAATTTTTATCGTATAATTATAAGAAAAAAAAACTAAACTGGAAACAACACACCATAAATGATAAAAAAATTAACCATGCGTTTCAGACAGAACCTGTTCGAGTTTATTCCAATTGCCTCTCGTGGGTGCAATCACGGACATTCAAGCCATGACCAAATTTATAGGCAAAACGGATTTCGTCGTAATTCCGACCATGATCTTGGGATTCAGCTTATAAAACGGATTACCTTTTTAAGTGTAAGTAATTCGTTGAAGAGATTAGTGGTTGTAAGTTGTGGATGGGATGAGAATATTTTAATTTAACTCTAAATAGAGTAATACAATTTATACTTTCAAGTTTTCAGTAAATCTAATTCTACATATTTATAGTAGTGGTTACCTGAAAAAAATGTTGGCCAAACCAGAAAAATCAGTATGTTTTGTGTTGGAACCAAGGTCCCTTGTATGATAAAGTTTTTGTTTCTTTTTCTCACTTTCCTGTAGAAACTTATTTTATGTGTTTGAGAAATTCAATTCTACAAAATTATTTATTTTCGACTGGTTTCTAAATAAATTCGTTGGTCATTTGAAATTTTAGTATTCGTAGTTTTCTCGATAGTTTCTATTATTCAATATTGTACACTAAATTGAAAAATATATAACCAATAGTACAAGTAAAACTACCAAACGAATAGACTCGACACGAAATGAGAATATTCAATTATACACAGTTAAAATTTTAGATAGAACAGATTTTTTCATATTCGTTTTGATAAATAAAGCTTACCATTATTTTGCACGATGTGCTTAAAAATGGCAATGTAATTATTTTATTTTAAAAATAATTTACTTTTATTGGCGGTTTTTAAATATAAATGCTAGGTTAAGATTAAAATAACGTCTAAATATCAAATAGTTTAATCTGTATTTGTTTGTAGATTGAAGTATAGTAAAAATAATCCAAGCTTTGTATTGATATACCTATAAATATTACAAATAATTTATTATAAAGCAAATGAAACAAAGTCGTATATAAAAATTCTATTGTAATGTTGTTAACGGCTATAAAACTTGTACAGCAAGATGTCTCACAACGTTTTTCTTAAAAGTGTACAGATTCTTCACTTCTTTTCTTCCACTTTAAACATGAGTGTTACAATGCTTTAGAAAATATTTCGCAACTGAGGCGACACCGTAATATTTAGTTTTGAATGTAAGTTCCTTTTTCTGTATGCTTATTGTGTATGTATGTGTGTTAGTTTATAGGACCCCGTACTTTTGATCTGAAACTGAGGACTCCACAAAAATGCCATTTCGTTGTTTCTCTTCATCTTCCATTTCTCTTTTCATAAAAATCAATGTTAGTAAAAACAATGTTAATTGACTAAAATGTGTGGATAAAAACTCATCCTAAAATCTTTTCATTAATGGCAAGTAATTATTTGCTTTAATATTATTACCTTTATTTTAACTTATTTTATAGTATAGATAGATAGATAGATAGATAGATAGATAGATAGATAGATAGAAAACATTTATTTGCACACCATAATACAGAGTTAAATAAGTAACATTACAGTGTAAGTCCGAAGTGTAGTGTACAAAGGGCGGCCTTATAGGCAACTGTGTTTTAATATTGTCAATTAAATTAAATCGTATACAAAGTAATACTATATTGTACTTTTATACAGTGAGTTTAGTGCCTCGAATAAATCTAAATTACCTTTAATTTATGAATTGTCACACATTAATTAGGAGACACGACTCTAGGAATGTAATTACGATCCATTTAATTAGCTGAAACTCGGTATATGAATCTTACTTGTTAGTACAACGGAAAGCTCGAGTTCTCTTTCGTGTTTCTATATTTGAATATCACTTGCGTTGGCCATTGTTAAAACCATGGCAAAACCCATGGTATAAGTCTATGTGATATAGATTTAGACATTATTATAATTATTTATTTACAATTTCATGCATACTTGTTCATCAGTGGCCTTAGTGAACTAGGCATTCTCTACCAGCCAACCGTAGGGTGATGTGGTGATTTGAAAAGTAGGTGTATCGAAGTTGAAGTCACAGTATATTAGTTTCACCAATAAATATATTGAACTGACATAAATTTCCATACAAATCACACTTACACATAAATAAATATTGATGTACATACACACTAATACACAAATGTTATATTCGTATACTGTGAGTACTAGAATCACTATTAATATTGGTCAAGAGGTTATTGTTATTTACCTTCTTTTTTAATGCGAAACAACTACTTGACTTCCTAATTTGGAATCGGCGCCTATTCCAGATTTATATAATCTAATCTATATGTTTTAAAATCTGTTATTATGATAAGCAGCTCCTTAGAGAATTCACGAAACTTATGTATATCTTTTGACACTATTTAAGGAGCTAGTATTATTCATTATAAAAAAAATCTTGAAAAAAACTTTTTTTATAGTATAGCGAAGCCATCGAGCAAACAGGTCAACTGATAGTAAGTTATTACTGCTGCCATGGAGAACTGGTATTTATAAGTCATAAATGCGTTGACGCCCTTAAAATCCCTCCCAACATACGGGGAAGGCACCGGGGTTTGGCTACGGTAACCTCTACTTACTCGGTGAATAACAGCGAAAGAATCATATAATGCAGATTTTCTTTGATATTCAAGTATCACTACGGTAAAGCCGCTCAAGCGACTGAATATCTCCTTTACCTCTACACGCCATGAAAATTAACACTTAATACATTCTAATGAATTTTAAAATAAGAGGTGTAATATATTAACTGAATGTATCGTAGTAGATAAAGTTTAATATTGATATCCAGTGTGGTACTCACCTAGCACAGGCGCACCGCTCCAGACCCTCACTCACGCTGTATACGCTAGCTCGCCGCATCCGCCGCAAGTGGCTGCGCGCTGTCACACGCCGCGCTTCCGCATCCCCTACAATCGCCGTACACCACTACACGTTCGACTTTTGCATACTTTGTCTACACAATATACTCTTTATATTTTATATTCACTCTACACTCATCCCCAACATGACAATCCACTTTTGTAACTCTAGCATACTTTCTTAATCACTTTAGGGTACTATGTCCACTGAACGGCTTGACGCATCCTCGTTTCTTTCACACAGGCTTTTCGTTAATCGCTTACAGCCATCCCCGCCATTACAGTACCTGCAGAAGAAAGGACTCCTGAATTACAATGCCCTGATAATATGTAAATATTTTATTGTGCTCAAAATAATAACGCTTTATACTGCTATAAAGATAAGCGGCAGAATTGAGCACCGGTTGGCAAGATAAACATAAATGAATTTAGAATAGGCAAAACTTTAACGTGAGATTTCCAAGATCTTTGATCGCAGTTGAATTTTGTTAAATCCTATTTTATCCTTTGCAGTCCAAAGAAGCGAGTGTACCAAATTCCACATGGTTCGCGAGATACGGTGATGAATGAGTTAGAAGGTACCTTTTAGATTAAAATGAAAATCGGTAGAGCTTGTTTTTCGTCCAACACTTTATAAAGCAGGAAAAGGAGTATTTTTTATTCAACTTTAATGTATGAGTTGTTTACTGTTGGGCAGATTAATTGATGTTTCGGTGCAGTCGTATATTAGGCGTATATTTTATTTATAATATGTTACTCGAATTTGAATTTAATTTGTAAGGTAGCGCGCTGCAGAGTACGTGCTCGACTGAAGTGTCATGTCGGTTCGGTAGTTACGTAGAGTATAATTTGCATTCAATGTGCCGCAGGGAGAATGAAGTGTGATCGTAACTGCGGACGAGTGACACGAATTCGTAAATTGTTAGGAAGTTCAGATGCTAAAATGTGATTATTTGAATAAATTAATATTCTCTATATATTTTATTTAATACAACACATACATTTAAGTACGTCATGGTACTTGTGGTCACACTCTTTTCGAAACAGATTGTACGAGCAAACCCGTACATTTGAAGTATTTAACGAAATTAACTTATATATTATTTTGTATATTATGTAGTAGCAACAAAACCATCATTCGGTAAAGTTGTTTGCTCATTTATCAAACCAAAAATCTATCAGTGATGTTAAGGAAACTAGCCCCACAGAGGTGACTGTTTTTAACTTCTTTTTTGTATTTGTAGTTTTTGTATATGAGTTCATGAAATATTTTCCACAATCGTACCCGCAAACCCTTTATGATCCGCCATTCTATAATTTATTTTTAATAGGAACTCATCATCATCATCATCATCAACAACAACCCATAATGTCCCACTGCTGCACAATAGGAACTCATACAGACATAAATAAAATCTCGTAATGAATCTCAATTAATTAAAACACTGACACACAAATACACACTTATGCGTGGCTACGAGAAAGTCACAACATTTATACCATACGTATATACATTAAATTATTTAAGCAAACAAGTTTTTTAAATCATATTTTACGATTAACCAATACCGTGCTGCAGTATTGTTTGATTTTCTTTTGTATTTTCTCCTTGTAAGTAACGGAAAATTTAATAGCAAGTTAAATATTGTAGGACAAATAGGGGCCTTATTTAAACTAAAATATTTAATTGTCAATGTTTAAAGCTTAAACGGCACCGTTTATGAACGTAAACTTGTAATTAAACAGTCTAATGTAGTTGTTCAGTGTTCACGAGGGTATGTTATGTGGGTATGTGGAAAGGACAAAACAGGGCGTACGAGTAAATTAGGTCTATAAAATAAGTTTAATTTGTTTTCCCTTGGCTGAAAATTTATTGTGTAATCGTTTAGTTTGTTTGCTTTTACTAAATAAATGTTTTCCGGACGGGATATGGGACGTACGAAAATAATTGCCTTAGGACAAATTTATTAAGTAATTCGCGTAGGATTCTGTCAATAATATCAGATATTACGTGGTGTCTACAATATTATAGTCTCTAGACGGTTTAATCAATGGAATTTTCGGTGCAGCCTTGAGTCACTATGGTTGTTAGTTACCGAATAAGTAGAGTAAGATCTCGAACTCATCAGCCGTAGCAAACCGCATGTTTTAGAAAACAGATTGCCTTTCTTAACTGCACATTGCTACATCGATCATTTCTGTTTTTTGTATTTTTCAACTTTTTATTTATTTTCTTTCCAAAAACAACACCCGCATTAGGAATTTACATCCTGTGTCGCGGGGGACTTTACAAATATACATGAATATACTAGTTATCTCAGGCAGCAAAAGTAATAAGTAAATACAAAAGTAATAATCCACCTAAAGGGTCATCCAAATATAATTAACAATTTTCGTATATATGCACGTTTCAAATCTTCCACCAACTCTCCCATTCACCGACGAAACACTACAGCACTCTTGCTGTCACTATGTCGGGTTTCAGATCAGAGGCTCCACGATGTAGAGGCAATAGGCCGCCATAGTATGGGTCTTCATGCTGTTGTATTGCATTGTCAAATATAATAATAATAATTTTTATATAAATATTAAAACAAAGATAAACATTGTTATTTTAGTTATTAAGTGATACGGAGCCAATGTAGCACCACTCACAGGAATAAAAGCCATTTGTAAACAATGTTCTAACAATTAATCTGTACAGAATACTTTCAGGTCCCTTTACTAGACATTTGGACTCAAGTTTAATTTATTGAGACCATTATTCAATGCGAGGACGATGCGATGCGGCGCCTAGTGTGACGTCACACGAGTATGCTAAGCTTTTTCCGAAAGCTCATAAATGATTGGTCACGATATTTCATTCATAAACTTAATGGTGTCTTTAATTTCTGGTCAGTATAGTCTAAGTAAGGTTCATAAAAGTAATGAGCATTTATTATCACAATGAATATAATTTGTGATCCCATTAGTATTGTGTAATTAGGTTCAAAGTCAAGTCTAACAATATTATTTTACAATAGACCAAATCTACAACTTAAAACACTGCTCCTCATTGTATAACACAAGAAAACTTTGAACTAATCGAAACATTGATATGATCAAGTATATTATTTATATTTTAAAATAAGAAAAGTTAAGTAATTTTTTCATATGTTTGTCGATTTAATTTAGAGCAACTTTAAAATATCTGATACGTAATTTGGAGCGAGCAAAAGCCGTTCTCGGTACACCGTTTACTAAGTTATATTCCCCTATCGTAAGCCAGAATAGGTAACGGCCTGACGGGGTTTCCACATCCACCTACCTACAAACAATAAACATAACTACACTACATAAAAACTTTAACAGAAATTATGTAGCTAGATATCACCTGCACTATTATTACGAATCTATTGAGACTTCATTCATTAACATCTTATATAGTACAAACATACATGGACTATCAAAATTTTTACTCTTTGACTTTTGGCTTTGCCGTAGCCAGGTAAAAAAGAAGCAACTCCACATAGATAAATAATAGTATATTATTACTACACCGCAACAAATGTTTCCTGGTAAATTACCTTGTACTCTTCGTTATAAAATCTCATTTAACTATTATACATTCACCACATTTTCAATTCTATCTTTTATCCGCGGTGCCGGACTTTTGCACGTCGTTTATTGCGGTATATCCATGACAAATTTATATATATACATACTTTATAAACTTTAAAGTAACTGTCTGTAACACGTTTGTACATGTTTATTGTCTTATTCCGTTACCAGTCGAGCAATGATATTATATTTAACGCGCGTAGTCAAGAAGGCAGCATAGCAACATATTATATTAGCGCAAACTTATAATATTCTGCAATGCACATCAAGTAGAACGGCTAGAATTTGAATGTCTTTGCATTACTCCAATCCACGGCATTTTATAACATCTAACACGTCCAATGATATGCAATACTGAATTCTCAAACTCAGCAGATAATATTAAACATTCTTCTTCTTTTGATGATATGGCAATCAGCCGGATCAGCTATTTCTGCCAATGTCAAGTATTTCAAGTCTTCAATTCTAAGTCTTCAAGTCTTCAAGTCTTCGTCTTGATGGAATTAATGATAAAAAAACATAAAAAATGTGAATGACGTGAAATGGGGACCGTCTTTCGCAAAAACAAAAACCGATCTCCAATATTAAACATTGTTAATCATAATTATTCTAATGATTATTAACAGATAATTATTATTTGATAAAACAGCATTGTGTAACATTAAAGATTTTTTATGCCAGAAGTATCATTGTCTAGAAAGAGTACAGACATTATTATTTGTAAGTAGCACCGGAAGCTGACAATCGGAAGCCATCAAGATATTAATATTACTTAATATGAATCAACCATTTCCTTGATTATTAAGGTTCTGATATTTTTTATACGAGGTTGTTATTTATAACATATACTATAAACAACCAATGTATATTAAGAATGAGAACAAAAGCGTTTCTGATGTTGAGACACTTGATGAAGTATTACTTTTTATGAAGAAACTGCGACGTTTGTGCCGCTCTACGTCGACACTTTTTGCGAAAGAATTCCTCCCTGAACACTCATCTTGAATAAAGTTTTATGTAACATAAAAGAAGTATGTAAATAAAAAGTTAGATACACCACTGAATAGCCAGTTTTGTTCTTTCAAATTTTTTATTTAGGTACAAAGCAGTTTATTTATCTTTTGAAAATGAAAGAGATCTATATTCTTACATCAATGATATTATATAAAAAAAAGGTTTTAAAATGTCATTGTTTTGCATACACATATTGATGCAGAAAATTTTGTGTTAAACTTAAACATCTTATTCATAATAATTACTTAATACTAAGCAACGATTTTGTTGCTATTATTTTTAATTGAAGGCTGTAGGCTTAAAGTTGAAAATAACACAAACCCGTTTCTCAGAATTAAATAACATTTTTGAGTTGGGGGGTAAATTAAATAGAAGCTTGTAACTCGGTCAAATTTTCCTAAAATTAAGGAAGTTATTTTGTAGTAAATCTTGCCCTATGGCGTTCAATCTAATTACAAACGCTCTCAGCACATAAAACACATTAATAATACCGCGACTAAGTATGTACGCGCAATATAAAGGTCATATAAAATAATCAGATAGTTAATATTGCCTGTTACGATCCAGCTTTATGATTATGAATCTTAGTCATTGTAAGTAGGTATGACCAGTTTACTGGTCAATTTATTATTAAGGTAGCTTATATGCACATTAACCTTTGTGTAAAATATCTAATTATATAGGAATATAGGAACAACCGGAAGAGAATAGGTAGAACTTTTTGACAGACAGAAATGTATTGTACGATGCGGATTCGTTAGGTTTGTTTTAAAACTATTCGTTGTTAGAACGCTTTGTGGCACAGTAGTGGATTTGAGAGATAACACAATGGACATATTGTTTTTACTAATTCGTAAACGTCTTAAGATGTAATTGTGTAAAGTTAAAATTTGTTTTAAAAAATAGTTTTGCAATAATAATATTAAAGAGGCTTTACAAATATCCAGAAAACGGACACGAAAAACATCCAGAAACAATTAGTCAACTAAGAAAAAAATAATTAAGAAGAACACAAGTGTTATGGGCTTTGAACTCACAACACTGGGTGAAGTATAAAGCGCCGCTTGAATAAAACACTACCCCATAAAGCATTTGTGCAATCTAAGTCAAACATTCCTTACACTCTGATTGAAAGGATTTAGAAATATTCTTTAATATTCATCAAAAGAACACCTAAACTATAGAATTTATCTCGAAACATATATTTATATATAAGATGTTAGATATTGCGATACTTAATAGTTATTTTTCGGTCTTATAGTTATTTATCGACTGCCTCGGTGGCGCAGTGGTAGCGTATGTGACTGCTGTCCATGAGGTCTCGGGTCCAAATCCTGTGTCGGACCAAATGTTTGTATGATCTGCGAATATTTGTTTCGGAGTTTGGGTGTTTTCTATGTATAATATGTATGTATTTACAAAAAAATAGTATTTATGTATTCATGTCAGTTGTCTAATGCCCATAATACAAGCTATGCTTAGTTTGGGACTATATGGCGTTGTGTGTTAGATGTCCGAAATATTTATATTTATTTATTTATTTTCTTTTGCTTTAGATATAACCTTTAGATTATAATCTTTAACTGCACGCTCGGCCTAGTGGTTTAAGTAGTCGCCACACCGCTTCCTACTGCGCCAAGTGTTGTGGGTTCAAATCCTACATGGGACACCACTTTATGTGATCCATAAATTGTTGTTCTAAGTCTGGGTGTACTTGGTGTCCGTTTCATGAATGTTTGTACAGGCCCCCGCAACACAGGAAATATATTCCTAATGTGAGAAGTAGTCTTTCAAAAAAATCTCCCATGGATCCAATGTTTCACTGTCACCTCCGTAAAATAAACCTATATCGTTACCCATTTCATCAAAGCACATCTAACAAATTGAGCGTGTTATTTAAAAACATTATCATAAATGATACAGCATTACGATGTTTTCTGCACACTGTTTATTTTTATTACCAAATTGTGGTAGAGGCGAATTCATAACATATAATAATGGATACGAAAAGGGTATACTCATTCACGATGATATGATATTCTACCTCGGGCTTCCCTTTGTCTGAATCAATTGCTTTTTTCATGGGTCGTGAATTTGAATATATGTAAGAGAAATTATTTTGCGGATATTTTATTCACATATTGAAATTAGCTGAGCTTCAATCGTAGGCAAAGCTGCGGAGTCTAAAAAGGGACCTACTACCTACAAAACCTAAGTCACTCCTTATATAAACAGCTATCTATCAGTGAAGTTTCTGTCAAAATCTGGACATTCGAACCTGAGATTAGCTGGAACAGACAGACAGACAGCCAAAAAATTAAATGTTTTTTCTGTGACGCAGTGGTAGCGAATGCGACTGCTGTGCAAAAGGTCTAGGGTTGGATTCCTGAGTCGGACCAAATGTTTGTATGATCTGCAAATATTTGTTTCGGAGTTTGGGTGTTTTCTATGTATAACATGTATATATTTACAAAAAAAAGTATATAACTATTAATATCAGTTATGTAGTACCCATAGTACAAGCTCTGCTTAGTTTGGGACTAGATTGCGTTGTGTGTTAAAAAATGTCTGAACATGTCTGAATATGTCTGAACAACAATTTGAAAGTACAAACAGACACTTCTATTTCATTTATTTGTAGTTTAGATTTTGTTTATCTATACAAATAAATAAAATTGAAGTGTTTGTTTGTAATGTCAAATTAATAGCTTTTACTTGATGCATATGGAAGTTTATACGTTGCTTACATCAAAGTATTAAATTTTAAAACAGATATTGACGGCACCTCCCTGGCACATAGATGGTGTTATAAGGATTAACTCAGGCTACTTTTATTTTATTGCCGCGAAATAAAATTAAATATCAATAAAATCATGGACAATGTTCGATTCAAAAGCAACAAAAACCACGGCTAATGCAACGGACGCTTCAGAATTAATTTAATAATTTTTAGCCAAAAAATAGTAAATTATTACACGTAGGTTCATTATGCTGTCAGCTAGATGTACTATACTACCTACTCCATTGAGTATACAGTCGTGAGCATATGTATGTAAAACAATTCAATACATTATTTGTGACACGAACACAGAAAGTTTATTTTGTATATTTATAACTAAATGTCAGAAACATCTGAACACAAAATTAAGGTCATAAAGTGTGTTTATGTCTCACTAACCCACGTTTATATGACTTAGTTACGATGTAGATACGATAGAGCGTATATACATGGAGTTAACACAGAATAAATCGCAAATCAAGCTGAGAATCATTTCCACTCGTAGCCCATTATAGACCTTAAACTAACAAAACTGAACATTTTTAAACTAAATACGATGTAGGTACGATATATAACTCGAATAAGGACATATAGAGGTAATGCATAAATGAAAATGTGTGTATTACCAAAGGGTTATTTTTATTCAATTAAGACACTAACTACACATTTAACGAAGCTACAGTTAAAAACCATAGATCGACAAAACTGACGCTACAGCATGTACTGGTAAATTAGGTTAAAACACCAAAATGTACACTCTACTTGTGTTGATCTATAACTTCCAGTTTCGGACATGCCTAGAGCCTTATGAGAAGAATACAGGCAAAGAAGTAAAATAAAGGAAAAAATAGAACCGCCATATACAATTTTAGTCATTTGTTTCTAAGGTTAAATAAAGATAACTGCATAGTGTACAAATAATAACGGGTTAACTTACAACTTTAATGATGAACTTCCTTTATTGCCGTGGGAGGGCCACTCTTCGGATTGAATGGGCGGCTCGACCGGAGTGGTACCACGGCCTCACAGAAAACTGACGTGAAACAGCGGTTGCGCTGTGTTTCACCGAGTGAGTACATCTCCCCCTCCCTACATCCCCCTGCCCATACCCCAAAGGCCAGTAACGCACTTGTGACACATCTGGTGTTGGCCATGGGCGGCGGTAATCGCATCAGGCGATACGTCTGCTCATTTGCCCCCTATTCCATAAAATGAAAACTTTTTCAAGCAACGGTTCTATATTATTTTCAACTTCTTATAGGTATAGATATCTCTTATCTTAGGTTGGTAGAAATTATTCGTAAACTTTAAAAAGTAACACAGAACCGTTTCTTAAAGTTAAATAACGTTTATGAACAAGGCTGCTAGGAGATTTATCAGCGTTATTTATAACTTGGCAGTTATAAGAAATTTAGTTTATTTTTGTAATTATATACTATTTAACGATTCGTCAGTTTAAAGACAATGTCGATGACATTATTTTAAAGTGCTAGTTCAGAAGCAATACATTCTAAGTCGAAGAAAAATATGTATAGAGAAATACTTAGCGATATCTATTTATTTAATAAAATGAAATTATACACATTTCTATTGAAACATTTTCTTTCTTTACATAAACGTCCAACTCATTCCACAGTAGAAACTGTTTCAGCAAAACTAACTGTATTATTGCCACTAAGTTCTAGTTAAGTTCTGTGTCGCAACTTTAGAAAACGAAATTTAAGTTCACCTAAACATTTTTACGACTGAGTTAAGTTTGTTGGAACGTTTCGTTGTGTAACGTCATATACAAGTTTGTACCATGGTACACATCTATACTTAGTATCATCATCATCAGCCTATCGCAGTCCACTGTTGGACATAGGCCTCTCCAATTTCACGCCATTTAGTTCGATCTATGGCTCTCGCATCCAGCACCTGCCAGCCGTCCCGCGCAAAGCATCGCTCCACCTGGCCTGTGGACGTCCTACACTATGTGGCTAGACCATTAAACTGATTTGGATGAATTTCGAGACATAAATAGATTGGACTTTGGAGAAGGATAGAATACTTTTTGTCGCCATAACCGGTATGCATGCAGGTGCAGCTGAGCCCAAAAGTTAATACTATATATTAGTTAGTATCTCATTCTTCACTGAATATATTTATATAAGATTATTAAGAATAATAATGACATTCTCGAATATTCGTTGCTGATATTATGCCATGATTTATTCATGCTTATAGTTTCAATGAATACAGAATACGTCATCAGTAGGTTGAATTAATAGGGGTTTTACCGCAATGTTATAAGTTTATGGTTGATATGTTTGTTTTCCCACCTTCGGTTAAGCTTTCTGTTCGTTAGGCTTAGTGGTTCTGCAAACAATATTAATCATACTTGGCACTTTAGGTACTGCCTAATATTATACTATCAATTACTAATTTTTCTTTCAATATTGCGCATGTTATAATGACTTTACTCTGCATGATAGTAATTATAAGTAGAATCCAAGAGTAATGATCACCATAACATTGCAAATGAAGACAATGCACCAAGGTTATTCAAACTATAGCGGCCTAGATTGATGCTTTTTTAAACTCCGCTTAAAAGACCCGTGATCAAAGTGAGAAGGCAAGAGATGAGTTCCAGAATTTGTTTTGTATATGCTTTTAAAAGTTAATTTTTATAAAATAGAGATTCACATTTTAAGAAATGTATAAATGTCTTAAAAAACATTAGAGTAATTTTATACTTTTAGACGAATTAGTAAAGTATAATTATAACTTCTGAGTATTAATATTGTCAACTTTTAAACCATTTTTAATGTAAGTTATAGAAAACAGGGACGAAATGGAATGAAATATTGCTATATTTGTACTTTTTTATTTTATCACTTTTGAATTAACAGTTGAAAAATCTATGAAAAATGCATTTAGCCTACGAAATGCATGCATTTCCTTTCATCGCTTTACTATGATTTTATACAGATTTATTATCAGCCCATTCAGATTCATTGCTTCCTTGTCGAGCGCCATTCCAAAAGTTATTAAAATGGAAACCTTAATATAAGTTTAAAGATTAATCACAGACAACAACAAAGCAACGCCACTTACTTTGATATTATAAACGGTTATTTACGTAGGATGATTTGAGTAGAACATGTTGAAGTGTGCTTGTATAAAACTTCACAATAGGTGTTATTTGAATGACAGGCGGAGTTAACCACGCCTCTTGAAAACAATGCAAAGTAGCGACACCTACGCGCTTAGCTTACTATGTGGCTTGATGAGTAATACTAATAAATAAAAAGGTATGCACTGATCCAGTTTTGTATTATATCTGTTATAGAAAACGCAGTTTAGCTTTTGAGACGACATTGTGTTACACCTAGTTGACATTAGTACTACACGTTCTATGTTCCTATTTATGGTTATGTTCATAAAATACAATTATAATACGTATATCTTTACTATTTTAAAATACAATTACGATATGCAGGTACGTATCGTAATTGTATTTAATGTTCAAAACTAAATTTGGCATTACAACGATTTACTTACTTGCCGCTAATTTTGCCTCTCTGTATAGAGTTAGATCGTAATTTTTAAGTTCAGTACTAGATTATTATGTTCAAAAGCTTAATTAATCAATAATAAATTTTTATAACTAGATTTCTTTACACACCAATTAAATCTGTTGAATTTATTTTTTATGAGCTGTCGTTTCTTAAACCGGACATAAAAATATACGAATATACTTCGAAAATTATTGCCAGCTGTAAAAATGAAACTGCTGAATAAGTTAAAGAGGTAGCTTAAGTAAGATGACAATAATAAGTAATAGGGGATTTGGGGGTAACGAGGAAAATGTGTGTGGAATCTAGAGATTATATCACAGCATGTCAACCCTAGATAATAACAGACCTCATAGTCATATTTCTGTATAAATAGCGGACCCGGCTTCTTTACGTGAGCTTGAAGCTTTGTCAGAGCTCTTTTATATATTTTATTATTTTTCTTCTATCCCAGATAAAATATATAGAAGAGAACTGTACTACACGGGTTCATAACTTACCTAACCTAAATAAATGTAAGTATATCATTTTCGTCGACTTTTTTGAGTAGGATAATATGAAAATACGTTACAATGTTATTGATGTTTGTATACCCATAATAGCACTCTTATATTTTTGTTTCATTGTACAACTTTATGCATATCATTAAATTAAATTTGCGTACGACAAACGAAACAACATATCGTGAACAAAAAACATTGGAAGGCAATTTGATGTTAACTTATCACAATTTGCTGAATTCGATAGTTCTAAAACGCAATTTACAACAAAAATTAACAGTTAAACCGAGTTTTTTGTTGTAGAAGAATGTCAAATGTTTTCATGAATGTAAGTCGACAGAAATTAAACTCAGTTTAAATGAAGGTCCAAACTGTATAGTGCTAAGTTAATAATCTAAAGTTTAAAACGGTTTGTAACGAGCGATCGCTGCCCTGTGAGGTAAATAGTATTTAAAATGTGATAAACGTTGGCTTTGATAGGTATCTAAGTTTGTTCACCAGTGGATTTCGTTATGTCGGTACTTTATTATTTTTCCTCAAAACCGTTATATTATTTTTCTTCAAAACCGTTAACTTTTCAGTGATAATAACCCTCTCACACCTTGAGAGAATTTGAATATCAAAGGAGTCATGTAAACATCATAATTTAGGTTATGAAAACGATTTTCTACCCATACGATTCAAATCTTTTTACATATTGTACTCCTTAAAATTAAATTGCCAACTTTCTCGTTATAAGTCAATTTCACTGCTTAACCCTTTAAATTTAATTTTGGAAGGAAGATTATTTCAAAGGTGATATTTCTGAGAATATTCGAAGGCAAACTTTGTGGGCCCATGAAAGAAGGATTGAATTTAATTGAAGGAAGAAAATGAATGAAAACGAAATTCTCATTAATAAATTCTTAAATAACTACAGACAATATTTGAGATTGGTCTTTAATATAATTTCTAATAATAATAGCAGTTGTTTGTACACGTTACTTAACAGCTTTACTTCAATTTTCTTTGGCAAGCAGTTGAAATGTTTTAATTATAAAACGGTTTATTTGAGAAGTATTCAACACTTTTAATGGGAATTGGAATACTAGGAGTTTGTGTTTTCTGTTTTGTTTCCGAGTTTATTATTTTCTATCAGTAAGGAATTTATTACAAAATAAAACAGTGTTCTTTTTATAAATTAATTGGTTTCTTATCAAAGGGATATATATTATAGCTATATTTTAAAGCAGCTATTCTAGAACTCCAAACACATTCTGTGACAATATTTATAATCATTATCTTTTAAAAAAACAAAGCAAAAACAGGGGGGTGTTATAAAAAAATAAATAATTTTTTCGGACATCTAACACACAACGCCATCTAGTCTCAAACTAAGCAGAGCTTGTATTATGGGTACTAGATAACTGATATGAATACATAATTTTTCCTTCATTCTTTTTTTTGTAAATACATACATATTATACATAGAAAACACCCAACTTTGAAACAAATGTTTGCAGACCATACAAACATTTGGTTCGACCCAGGATTCAAACCCGAAACCTCATGGATAGCAGTCACGTACGCTACCTCTGCGCCATGGAGGCAGCTATGTTATAAGTTTGAAGTCGACGATTTTGTACAAACACATCCCGATTATAATAGTAGCTTTTATAATTTTACTCTTTTAATTAAAAAAAAATACCAATACCTACCTCCAATTAAGACCGTTAACACTGATATAGAACTGTAAATGTGTAAAATGTACAAGAGAATAAACTCAATGCATTGTAAAGTTTCATCTGCACTTACCTTTTAAAAGAAATGTCTGTCTAGCAGGTTAACAAGACAATTGTTACTAAGAATCTGCTGGCTTTAGTGAATCCTACGAATCGTGGTAATGAACGATAGCCCCCGAGATAGTTTGTGGTTAGTTTTGTTGGAGCTTTGTTTCCAATTTCCTTTTGAAAAGAGCTTCTGTTGGTTCTATTTCTTTCTATCTTTAAATAATTAAGAAAGTTTAATTAAATAGTTAAACTTGATAGCATCTAATCGTTACAATAAATGTTTATGTTCTTGATATAAAAGGCATATTTTACAAAATAGCTACGATACCATTAAAGGTCATTATATTGATTTTAATGTACGTATCGGGGCACAAAATAACACAAAATTACACCAGAAACCAACCCCCCCTTTCTCTATCCCCAACATCTCTTTGATCATGGAAAAAGGCTAGATAATAACAAAATTTGTACTGATTTCCCAACATAATAAATAATTTACTTAGTAATTACAGACACGTCCGCTTGACGGACAGTAATTATTTCGATGACATAAAATAATTATGGAGCTGTCAAAAATATATGAAAGGAATGATACTATATGGTATTGTATCGAACATCTTGTTTTTCATATCCAATTATCTGACATTTGGGATTCGTAGAATCGATTAATATTGTCTGCAAGAGTGTAAGAATCAAGATGTGGGTATTCCTTAAGTTTTGTGGTGACATTTCGTTATGGATTATTTATCTGTATAGCTTTCTTATCTCGTTATTTATACCTTTGTTTACGTAGTATCGTATAAATGTATCGGGATAATAATAATGCTTTTAGTACAAAAACACATAGACATACATACAAACACATCTATACAATTAAAAAAAGTATCTGCTTTCAAATTATCAAAGTTTCACTAAATGCACAGAAGTACTTCAAAAAATCAATTTTTAAATTTGTCCCTCTGTCTGTCTGTTCCATATAATCTTTGGAATGGTTGGACCAATTTTGATAGGTTCTTCCCTGGTAGATTGCTGATAGTATAAGAAGTATTACCGTGGGAGAGTCACGCTTCAGCATGAATGGGTCTGCTTGACCAGAGCGATACACGGTCTCGCAGAAAACCGGTGTGCAACAGCGCTTGCGCTGTGTTTTACCGCGTGAGTGAGGATACCGGAGGCCCATGCCCCGACCCCTCCCCCATTCCAATTCTCCTCCCCATCACCCAAAGGCTGGCATTGCACTTTTGACGCTTCTGGTGTTGCAGACGTCCATGGACGGCGGTAATCGCTTATTATCAGGCGATACGTCTGCTCGATTGCCCGCGATTCTATAAAAGAAAAAAAAAGGAAAATAACTTACGCTTCATTATTTTATACTAGTTGAGATCCTCGGCGGACCTCAACTTGTTTATATAATGTAATAAATTGTTGTAAGTATATTCTCGCATAAAAAATTATATCTTTTTCGAGGTAGATATAGACGTATGATATGGTACCAATTGCCAAGTTTTGTAAGGTCAGGTAAGACCACACGTGATTGATATACCAAGCAAGTTTTTTTTATGGAATAGGAGGCAATGAAGCAGACGTATCGCCTGATAGTAATCGATTACCACCGCTCATTGACACCCGCTAGAAAGAATTTATTGCCAAATGTTGGGCCAAAATATATTTACAACTTTTTCTTCTATTTCACTGCTCCACTAAAACACTGGGTAAACTATTAACTGTTAAAATTATTATCGACATAATAACAACCACACTTAACAAAGTAGAAAAAAAAATTATTAATAAATAAAACACAGACACCATTGTCATTACTCCCACAAAAATGTGACTTTCATCTTGAACGACATTACTACGTCATGTTAGATGATACATTAAACAGTGTTTATTTCCTTTTCATAAGAGAGATACCTCACAATACCTTATAAGACTAAAGTATAGCCATTTTAATAGGTAAGATTTGACGTCTGTCGGTTTTAGCTACATATTTTGTTTTGAAAGTTCAATATTTTGAAGATTACGTTATTGAATTTTGATGAATTGTCAACTGTTAACTATTAAAATGACTCCACTATAGTTACCTTACGTACGTATACACACTTATAGATGTCCTTTACAAATCTTGACAATGTAATTGGATCGATTTAAGCGGAAATCAGCAAGTATGCTTAAGAATAATTTTGCATAATACGAAGTAGCTATATGGTTATTTTATGTATAACTCGATCCAATTGTATTTGTTAATATGTATTGGCAGCTGTTAAGTTCGTGCATATTATGGCCTCAAGACTCATAAAAGATAAGGACCACTTAGCCTGACCCAGGCTTAAAAATATAGCACCATTACAATCCTTTACACCTGAGGCAAGTCAGCGATACGGTATTACAGTCACGATTAAACATTTTACTTAGGAGACATTGAAACCCAAACAAAGTTAAGGGTAGGTAGGTACTTTGATGTATAAAGTATAATACATTGTATTTGTGTGTAGTAAGAACTTGTAATATCTATAATGAATATTTTCTAATGGTTTGTTCATCGGTTCACATTTTTTAAGTGATTTATTGTTTTTTTAAAGGTTTACTTTCTATTTAGTTGTTTATAGTTTTTTGGATTAATGTTGTTTTCAGTTTTAATTGTTATTAATATTGACAGATGTACATCTGTCAATATTCTTAGTTTCAATATTTTTAGTTTCTGACTTAGTTGAAATTCGTGAAATTGGTAAAAAGCATGAAAATCAGATTGAAAGATTCTCTCCGTTTTTCTCTCTCTCTCTCTTTAATGATCTCTCTTACATTTAACACACATTAATGTTTATATGCCACCAGCGGTCACCCATTCAGGTACTGACCCCGTCGTCGCTTTTTTTTACTTTATTGTCACCCAAGCTAAATTATGTAAGCAATATTTAAGCTTAATCGCTTGATAAATATGACTTAAAACGTAAATTTTAAACATTTATTTGAACATAGACTCCACACAAACATAAATATTCAAGTAAAATAAAATTTTATAATAATACCTTTTTGAAAATAAAAGCAAACAGAATGCAAGCTATAGAAAATTTATATCTACAGAGTACTTTCAAAGACATTTCACTGTTAAAGCAAATAAAATCCCAAGCGAGTCTTATTTATTCTCTGTTTCTACATTTACGAAACATAATTAAGGCCTTTAGGGAGCAGTATAAAGCACTGCGATTGTTTTCAGCTATTTTTACCCCTAGGAACAATCTAATAATGCTATTGTTTCTGAATTTATTATAGATAACCTTTGCTACATTAATATTATAGATTATAGATTTGACTGCCTCATTGGTCTTGTGGTTAGCGAAAGCGACTGCAATCAAGAGGTCTCGGGTTTGATTTCCGGGTTAGACTGCTATTGGGTTTTTTATACAATAAATTCTTATAAGCAGCTCGGTGTACGGAATATGGCGGTGTTTCTCGCCCCTACCTCGGAGAGCACGTTAAGCCATCGGTCCCGGTTGTCATGAACTTTTATGGCAATTGTTATTGGGAAGTCAGTGCCCTCAAAGACTAGGAAGATCAGGGAGCAGTATAGAACACTGCGGTTGTTGCCAGCCATTTTTACTCCTAGGAACAGTTTAATAATACTATTGTTTCTAAATATATTAACCTTTACTTCATTAATATTATAGATTATGGATATAAAAGTTTCTAGTTTATTTGCTAAACTTTGGCGCCTTAACTTATCATCTGGTGGGATAGAGTTTTATTTAAAAGTTCTCCATAGACGGTAAGACACAAGTGAAAACTTTTTAACATTTTAATTGCAAATGTGAGTTTCTATGATTATATATAATTATAGGAACTTTTATAGCGTAATTACTCAAAAACTCATTTTAAGTTATGCATAAACGTTCTGCAAAATTTCATACTGTATGGTCGAGTTATGGGCACAGACAAGGGCATAAAATACTTATTCATTCAGAGAAATGTTGGTGAATACTTAATTATTCGCTATTTAAAAATGTGTATTAATGATTGAAATTACATTATGTTAACTAATTTTAGAGGAAACAGTTACTGGACTGAAAAGTACAAGCAAAAAATAAAATACGATCTCTCGATTGAGCGAATCTATATAAGTCGACATTCATTTACCTGTTTTTTTCTTCATTACATTTTAACTGTTTTTGTGACTGTAGCCAGTACAACTATGTCAAAACATCAAGCAAATCAAAATTTAATAGTACCTATTATTTGAACTTCTAAATGCTTGAAGGTATAATATAAACTTTGATTTTTTTATAATTTGCTAAATTGCGAGATGTGGTGTTTATGAGGATGGTTAGTGTGAGTGACGGCTAGTGTAGTTCTTAATTCACAGCAAAGTAATATTCTGAAAAAAAACTGACTTAATTATGATTTATACTTCTTGTTGTTTAGGCCCAAGATCCATATAATTTCATTTCTTTAATGTTTCAATACGTATACGTACATGTTATATGTCCATTTTGTATTAATGTACATAAAGTCGACGCTGATAATATTAAAAAAAGTTTCAAAAACACTTTGGCACTCATTTGTTTCTCGCAACCCCCAGAGTCAAATTATTAATTGTTAGATTTAGCTGAATCATAAGTTGTGTTAAAAAGTAAATAACAGTATTTTTTCATAAAAGACGATACTTTGCAAACATAATAGATGTATATATTTTTTGCTACCACTATACGTACAGGTTTAACATATCTAAATCTAGTTGGTTTTACATTATTTAATCTTCCGTATAACCTTAAGTGACTGGCTAATTTTCACTGATACCTATAAATTGCCAAAACAACACCGCATGCGAATGCCCATCCTGAGCAACATTTTAGCCACTTGACACCGTGTTGGAGGCTCCTAAACGTCCATTAACTTAATTAGTTTGCCAGAGCATATGCACACAGGCTATCAAAAGATGGTTTTGGATATGAATACTAACATTGACAAAAAATAATGAGAAAATATAGTTATAAATAAAGAAATAAAGAAGAAAGCAAGTTATTTTGTCATTAGCTAAAAATTTTTAAGCAGTTGTATAAAACAATTATTATAAAAGTACTTTGTTATGACAGCACGTCAAAATTCTATTCTTATTCGAGTTACGAACGACATTATGTTTAACAGTTTTTGTTACCTATAACACATATAAGATAATAATACGACGTTCACGAGAAATATAAACTCAAATTGCAGATTAAAGTTGTGTAAGTTTATTTATAAATTCACACTAGTAGGAGCAAAGGACAAATACAATAAAACAAGTTACATTTGTCTGATTGGAACACGTGTCACGTAGGATGGGACGCGGTGCCGAGGTGTCAAGGTGACGGATCGACGAAACACAATCCGGGACAGAGGCTTGCGGATTGTAAAGGAAATTAAGGACGAAATTTCATAGAATTAGATTTAGTTTATCGGAAGTGGGCAACTAATATATTTATTTAGATTAACATATCACTGAGAACATTAAAAGTATTAAAAACCGAAATCAAAACATAAATGAAACACAATCTATGCATATAAAATGAATTACTATTCGTTTCTCTAGCTAAAACTTGAGACTGGCTAGACCAATTTGGCTAATTTTGATCTTAAAATATTTGCGAAAGTTCAGTAAATGTTTAAATAGTATCAGAAATAAATAATGAGTAACTAAAAATACAAGAAACTTCAATTTAATTTTCCAATACAAACTTTTCCTAGCTTTGAAACGCTGTATGTATTTTGTCTTATAAGAATTTTTTTTTTAAATATTTACAGGTGTGTTTAGATATTTGTCTCCATATTTTACAGAAATATAATATACTAGCCGATCCGTGCCCGCTTCGTTGGGCGTTAACCGCCCGCTTTTCTTCGACTTAATTAACAAATATTATTATATTTAACTGATTTTTTTTATGCAATCATAATAAAATATGCCCTATGTCACTCCTTAACAGTGTCGCTTTCTGTTAGTGGAATAATTTTCGGGTTTGGGTCAGTACTTTCGAAGATTACCCCTTACAACCATACAAACAAAGTTAGGAACTTTACTTCTTTATAATCCTACTAATATTATAAACGCGAAAATTTTTATGGATGGATGTTTGTTATTCTTTTACGTAAAAACTATTTAACGGATTTGGATGAAACCTTAGAGTAATATAGCTGATACATTAGAATAACACAAAGGCCACTATTTGCCGCGATAATCGACATATACGCGGGCGGAGCCGCGGGCATAAACTAATATTACTATAGATTTAGGTGATTTGAAGTTCATCAGGTTACCCAGTCTTGAATAAAATGTTTTACAACACTTTGTAAACACACACACTGGGAAATTGTAGACAAAGTATTTGTACTGAATAAAAGCGAAAATTATGTTGTAGCACTTGCAATGTACGTGCATTGTTCAGGAGACTGACAAAACGTGTTCTAGGAGTAACTTATTTATTCCTGGAAGTGCTCTACAAGATTAGAGTCATTTTGAACACATTATTTTTTTTATACAATTCGTTATTTAAGCCCTAGATTTTCATTCTAATGAGATTTAAATCTAATCTATCTAATAGTCGTTTATAAAATATATCGATAGAATTTATACCTATAGAAAAAATAGGCCATTAGTGGAAAAGTTTTGGGATACACAATAATGAAATGCGTAATGTTCACTTAGTAAATTCTACAACAGATTATTTTATGATATATTCAATTATAGTATGTACTTAGTGTACATTTCTTATCAAGAAATCCTTAAGGACGGCTCCCCTTAAGAAATCCTTGATATTGTAATCGTGTATTTATCACACAACGGATGAAAATTCAACCGTTTACTTTGTTCGTATTGTACGGAATTACTGATGCTTCAAAATAAAGCTCTTCCACAATGCGATAATATATGTATCGTATCTTTGTAAGACAGTTTGACAACCATTCTTCTTACTTATTGTACGTATGTATTGCTACGTCATGCATTCGGTTTGGTGTCTTATCGAACTCAGTGGAGTTTTGTATAATACTACTTTATATAATAATAATACTTAAAGCCTATGTCCTACCACAAGAATTAAAGTATCTCAATGTCAATTTTGATTGAAATTGGTATAGTAGTTTAGCTGTAAAAGCGTAACACACATACAGAGTTAATTTTGAATTCGAGTTTAGAATATTCGGGGCCAATTTCTCTACTCTGATATGCCAGATAATTGCAGATTTCATTGTCACAAGTCTCGACTAAATACTAATATGACAAATAACTATTAAATTAACAAGTTTTATCGGTTATATAGTGATATAGGTAAGACTACTATATAAAATTTACAAGTAACTGTGAATTGTGAAGTTAAATATACGTTTGTCGTCTTTTTTACTTACAACGAATTAAGGAAAATACCTAAATGTTAGCAATTTGGTGATGTTAATGAAGTAATGT
This sequence comes from Hyphantria cunea, assembly GCA_003709505.1. NCBI lineage: Eukaryota > Metazoa > Arthropoda > Insecta > Lepidoptera > Erebidae > Hyphantria > Hyphantria cunea. The sequence goes on from PKRV01000125.1 coordinate 45,998, forward strand.
GTTGGTTGAAGTTTGACGTTAAGTTATTGAATTAGTATCCTATTATAACTTGACAGCACTTCGAACCCTTAATTAACACCGTTCATTCAATTTTAGAAGAGAGAGTAGAGTAGAGAGCATTTCATTGAGTACATATATTTTATTATTCATTGAGTATATATATATTTTATTTATATATTTAGGGTGAGAGCTCCCCTGCCTCGGAGAGTACGTAAAGCTGCGCCTGATCTCACCCAAATCGTGTCGTTTAACCATCCCATCGGATTATGAGAGTGAGGGAACAGAGGGTGCACCTGTGTTTGCGCCCACACTAGTGCACTATAATATCTCCTGCGTAGTTGGTTGGTCTCCGTTTGGCTGGCCGCCGTGGCCGTAATCAGCTAGGAGAGCAAATTTTTGTCAAGAAATAAAATAACATGCAACATATTACACTTCGCTATTTACAGCTTAACTTTTAATACCCTGCCTCCTGTTACCTGGGTTTTACGCCATAGATACAGAAACTTTTATTTCTAACTGCTGAACCCCGTAGTGTTACCTGCGATTGTTGTTATACCATCACAATGATAACAGCCGGTAAATAAATGTTTCCTAAGTTACATTCTTATATCAACAGCTGTTTGCCAGTAAAAATACCGACGAAATCGGTCCAGCCGTTCCAGAGATTAGTCTGAATAAACGGACAGACAGATGTAAAGATAGTTAGTTTTTATAAATTGGTTTTTTGATATAAATACCGCTTAAACTTACACTAAGTATTTGGTGATAAGCTGTTACTTTGAAATTATAATCAAACACTTAAGTGTTACCAAGAATTTTATTTTAATAAAATACCAAATACGAATAACTAAAAATCACGGCAACTGATTTCGATGATTCTTTTTTCATTTGAAAGCTGGTATTCTGGCTGGCTGGTGGATCAATTTGAATTTGATCCAGTTCTTGAAATCGTTTTCTTTTATTTATTTTTTTATTATTTTCTATCATGTACTTGTAGTTTCCTGAGATGGTAAAGCCAATGTCAATAAAATCAGAGTTGATACTTCTCCTTCATTTGGGGTGTGCGGGTAAGTATAGCAAGGATTATAGCCATTGGAGGTCAGTGCGGTGAATACCCGGCTCTCAATAAATCTACGTCACGTCGACACCTAACACCATCGGTGTTTGGCAGCCGATATCATTCGACCACAGTATTGCTCACAGCTTTATATCATTTATCTTAGCAATTTGTCATATTATACAGGACTTGACATGGGTATCAATCTTACTTTGTGTGTAGATAAATTTTACATAGGACGAATTAATTAAAAGACCAACATAATTAACGTGGCCGAATAACGTGGTTCCTAATTGGGAGACAGATAAACCAATAACGGAGCCTCTATTTACAATCAGGTAAAATATATAAAGTTCGAAAGCTATCGATTTAGCTTCAAAAGTAATTGAAATGCAACATTCTTTTTTTATTACTTACTTTTAAATTTTCGCGTTTCATGACATACTAATTATTTTCACGGGAATTAACGCGATCACTTATTTAATTTATTACATACTTCTGATTTTCCTGACGTTTCTACCGGGTTATATTGGCCGTAGTCACAATCTGACAGTCAGTTAGCCAGATCGCGTTAATTCTCGTAAAAATATTTTATTATATATTTTATTAATTATACAATAATATATATAAATCTATATCAATATAAAAGCAAGGTTTAAGAGTTACTAAGGAAAATGACTAGCTGGTACTTTAAACTAGGTTTTGTACTGTACTGGTACTAATAAACCAATACTCTTACTGAATCTATCAGAACTCTTAATTTTTTAGAAGAAAAATAAATTTCATATAGTTTTCTGTGTTCCGTTTCAAGAAAAGGAAAAGAACAAGTCGAATTATAGCAAGTAAAAATATTTTAAAAAACCCTGACTGCGTCGTCTGTCATCTTTATTAAATGCAGTTTTTTTTAAATAAAACATATAAGTTATATATACATCACCGTTAAAAATTCTTTATTTTGATACCACACTCGATGTATTCTGAAAACATATTTTCTTTATGTTTTCTTTTTGGTGGCAAATATCCTTAATCAATCAAATTATGTAAGCTGTAGCCGAGCAGTTTAGTGATACCAGTTTACCAGTGTTGTTAGAAAATTCCATTTCGTATGTAGTGAGTAAGTAATTGAAGCCAGCCTGTCGTTTTTCCTGTTAATTTTATCCCGGCACGTACACCTACGAAATTCTGAAGCTTCTAATTAACTTTAATATATGTATATTATTTTAGGATTTAACAAAAAAATCTAATTAAAAAGGTGTTAAATATAAAACAGAGACAAATCATGATTCGTAAAACAAAGAAATATGGCCACAATGAAGTTACAACACAATATTTGCAAATATTTGTATGGTACGTACGTTTTAAAAGTTAATTTCTAGAAGTAAATTAATACGGAAAATATGTTTCATCAATGAGACATTCGTGTTGTATTTCATATTATTCTGTTTATGAAGTTAATTTTCGTTGGACGAACACGTAATCTGGTGTGTTACGGTGTCATATTTCGAAAGAACAGAATTTCAGGGCTAAATTTCAAGGATTGAATACAAATGCGAAACAAAATGTTTTGTCAAACAACAGCTGTATCCAAACATTTGGCTTGATATTATTTAAGAATACATTCAAAAGTATGTCGTTAAAATAACATACAGGATTCCTAATAAATTTTATGGTATTTTAACTTGCGTGAGAACGTTAATTGTTCCTATCGTTCGAAAATAAGGGAACATTCAATTAACATTATTTATAAATCATGGGTGTCATTTGTAAAACATGTATCTTGAACATACGATGAAATAACACTGTTATTATTTTATATTTCTCACCATTTTTTGTTATTTGCAGTGACAGCGTAAGGACTGCTGAGCAGGAGGTTTTGTGTTCGATTTTGGGTCGGATAAATGTTGGTTTGATCTGCAAATATTTCTTTTAGAGTTAAGATGCATTATATGTATAGGACGTATGTTTTTGCAAAACAAAATGATATCAGTATATATCTCAGTAGTCAGTTTAGTTCTCATAGTGCAAGCTTGGCTTACTTTGGGGTTAGATAGGGCTATGTGGCAGATGACCAATCTATTATTTTATTATAATATGTTAAAGACATTTCAAACTTCTTTCTTCTTTCTGAATAATAAAATTTGTGTGGTTAGGAAATACAGGAAAGTTCGAATATGTCTCGTGCATCGAGGGTTCGAAAGCAAATAAATTTTTAATTTTATTTTAAGCAAACATGTTTTAATACCCGAACCATAAGTGAATAAAAACATCGTAAATATATTTCATTTAAACACAGTTTTAGGAGAAAAGATGAAAATTAAATACAGTCATTGTAATTTAAAAGGTAAACCTTTTTAAATTAGGCTGACTTTTTTCATTAAAGTAATTTATATAGAAACGAAAAAGTATGGTAAATTTTTAATTGTTAATTTTCTAGGGTTGGACGTCCCAATTATGTACTTTGACTCGTGTAAGTACAGCTACCCAGGTTTACGGACTTTGACTTTGTTCGCACACTTTCTGGCACAGTACTCTACTCACAGAGAAAGTTTGCTAATAATGGTGACCACAACCTACCAGCCTAGTTTAATTACCGAGTTACCTGTTTACAACAATCTCTTCAAACATTTTTGAATTCGAATGGTTCTAATCAGTCTGATTTTCCCAATCAATTAATATAATTAAATTTTATAGAGTATTATTACTGTTATTTCTAATTTGATAAGTACTTTATTGAACTCTTGAAAACCAGTACCAATAACTTGAACTCGTTTATGTTTATTGTTGACAAGTGTAATGTGTCTGCAATTAGTATATCTAAGGTTGAATTTTATTAAATTGCAATCTCCTTTAAGATAAAAGCTTAAAAAATATTTAAAATTTACATTTCGTTGAAATTTTGATTTTGAACTTGGGAATTAAAGACGCATTTGGGACTCTAAACACGTTTATAACCTCAAAAGCTCACAGAATTTTATATTTTTAACCGACTACGGCGAAGCCAAAAAGAAGGGTAATAGTTTTGACAGTCTATGTCACTTAGATTACTGAACCATTATATCGATATACTGACTATAATAAACTAACCAAGCCAAAATATTATAAAGAGATAAAGTTTTTAACTTTGTATGGTTGTAGGAGGTAATCTTCGGAAGTACTGATCTGATCCCAAAAAAATCTTCCACTAAAAGAAAGCGACACTATTCAGGAGTGACATAGGGCATATTGCAAATAAATAGTTAAATATAATTGTATTTGTAAGTCGAAGAAAAGCGAGCGATTAACGCCCTACGAAGTGGGCACGGGTCGGCAAGTTAGCAATCAGATTAGATGGCTCTCAAATTCGTTGCTCGTGGATTAAAATCGCACTACTTTCTATCAAATGAATACATTCCAATACTTTTTTTTGTCTCGTGGTTTGACATCTAGATATTGTTTTTGTTTACAGTATTTTATACTTGAAAGGAAAGTTCAAGAAATGCAAGTTAAGGTATATAAATTGTTATCCATTTTGCTATTCTATCGTCATATCGTCAGTTATATTGTCTTGTTCACGACAACAAACAAGGAAAACCGTAGTCAATGCTTTTATTTCAGTATGATAGCTGAAGGATAACCAAACACAATATGTAATAAAGTTAGATCAAGTCACCGAAAAACAACTTTTGGATGAAAGTTTGAAACTTAAAGTAAGTGAAACCGGCGAGATCTGAGACAAGTTTAGATGTAAATAAGTAGAAAGGGGAGCTGTTAGTTATTTTACAGAATATAATCAAGTTACTCCAACTGTATGGAATTTCCTTCGGGAACAATTGTAATCAGTAACTGGCAACTTTTGAATATATAACTCGTCACTAAAGTTAATTTATACATTACTTACTTCTTAGTTTACATGTTTGGACGATAAATTTCAATAATGTACTCCTTAGACATTGAAGTAGACACATGTTTTGTTCGATAAAACTACGGGACGAAAGAATAGCTGATTTTTTTTAGTGGACAAAGTCTGAATGTGGAGTTAGTAATGGAAATAGTGGTGATTTACGAAGCACCAGTAACGATTCCATAAGTGATTTTTAATGATCTTAACAAGTTTTAGATTGATCTTAATCTGGGTCAAGGGATAATACAAATTTTTAGGCGACGATATATACGATTACTATTAATAAATACATAACTATTTGTTCCAAATAGAGACAAGCAGAGGTAGAGGGTCATAAAGTCAATTTAAGTGGACTAAAACTGTTCAATTTAGATTAGGTATAAAATACACAGACTTTTTAAATCTATTCGCATGTGTAGCCGAAAAACTTCAGATTTATAATATCACTGTTTTACTTTATAGTGTGTTGAATGTAAGTAATAAATAAACATCCAAAAAATCGTGGCCACTTCGATAGTGTAAACTGAAAAAAGACTTGACCAAATTTGTTTATATAGAGTGTCCCAATTAACGCAAGATTTTTATTTGCTACCATTTGTGCAGCAAAAGTGTTGGCAGCCCCAAAAAAAAAAAAACAAATTGATAGCTGACGGATTGCGGTTAGTAAAAATGGAGGGTTACACGATAGGTCAACGCTTTTTATTGTTGAACATAAGTTGAATATCTTTAAAATATTGAATGTTTGATGTAACTACAGTTTTTTTTGCCTCAGTTACATGATATTGATATAGAAGTCAAGTGGTTTCAATAAGATGACGTCATACACCATACCGCCCGTCATACAATTCAATTACTGCATGAGACATTACCTAGTCGTGTACTCTCTTATTTCGGCGATCTGAATTTCCTCTAGATCTTGTGATTTAATTCCCTTACATATTCTCAGGCCACACTGGAGAAAATTGAATACTGCATCAACGAAATTTAGCCACATTTACACAAAATGTTCATGGAAAAAGAGTGCTTATGTGCCAGCAAAGCCAAGGAGGCCATTTTTTCGATGTGATATTCTATAAATAGCCCTACCCTATGTATTTTATGATTCATTAAAAACATCACAATCTAAAGACTGTAAACTGTATTTTCTATTTAATTAAAATCTCGCGATAATTTTGGGACAATCTTAAGTTTATCCAGTCCAATCTATGGGAGCGCTTCATGACAAAGGCAAAAAACCTGTACTAATAAATCTTTTGGGGATTTAAAAAAAAACATAAGTTTCAGTCACATGGATTAGCGACATGGGACTGATCGACTGAGACACACACTGTTTTTGTGAAGCTACTAGTTATCAACATTTTGCCGTTCATGTACTATAATCGCTTCACTCAACATATAAACTATACCTAATTAATTTAGCTTTCATATTATATAATGTGAAGAATGTTTTAATCATCACACTGATATCAACTGTGTGTGTCACAAAACAACATCTAAAATAGAATATTCATAAAGATAATAAATTATTGGAAATTTTACCTTACCATTGTGTGATGTAAATAATGGGACACAGAAATTTATGGTCACGAGGTATTGACTGACTAATCGCTCCAGAACATGTGCTTTGACAGTGACAAGTGCTTATTGTTATTTTACAAATGGCTTGTGGGTAGTCACATAATGAGGGTACGATTTTGTTTTCTGGTTTTAGGAGTGGGAGAACTAATTATTTTTATTTCTATGCAATAGGATAATAGGATTGTAAGATACGGTGGTAGTACCAGTGGTACTCTTTAAATACATTTTATGTTACAAACAAAGTCGTAGTCATAGATGATCCCAATTTTTGATGTCATTGATAAATGTCGCAATATATATGTCTGTTGCTCCAACATATTGCTACGGGACGTAACCGTGTTTGAAAATTACATGTTGTGGTACATTTTGTTTGCTATAAATATGTTTGGGCTCATCAAACTATTTTCGGATCACTTCCTCGTCTAAAAGCTTCCATGGCCTTAACCTTACATTATTTTTTTCTTTCATTTTCTACTTTAAACACGTGCTTTTCAATTTTAAGCCTATTAAATCTTTTCTTAAAAAGCTTATTATTATTTCAGCTGGAAATCTATACTACTGGACCAAGGACTCCCTCAAGGCACTCCAAATATAACCGAGCCTGTTCCTGCCTGCGTTCAAACGGTTTCCCGCGTCCTTCACACGGTCATCGACACTTTGTAAGGTCCTAACCACGCTCCATTTTCCAAAATGTGTTCGCTACTCCAGAACCTTTAAAATAATATACTAAAATAAAACTTAAATAAGTACTACTGGCTATATTTTATTTTGAAGACGTCTTCTAAAATGGCTTCATTCATGCATTGCACGCTAAAAATTTATTTTGCTTATATACCCAATTTTATTCTAGGTACCAAATTAAAAGTACACCGTTTCTGAGTATTAGACGCATTGATTCTTATATGAAAATTCCTGCGTTATAAATAAACTTATTTATTTATTCGTTTTTCGATCATTCGATTACTAGGTCACTATCTAAATTATTTTAGGTCGAGATATACAAAACAATTTATTCGTATATCGGGCAATGTTCCAACGCTTTGGAGATCTTGGACTAGACATATACTAGTTATCACTATTTTATTGGGCTAGGCGAACTATAAAACGCAAGGAATAATGCGTCTCAGTCCATTTACTGAACTAGTTTCCTTCCATTTCAGGGATCACATGGGTATTACTCATCATTATGGTTATAATTAACCATAGCCATAAAATTATGTTACTTAAAGGTCTCGTCTAAACTTGTTTATGATAAATATTTGAAGCCCAAGTGCTTAGTGCCACAACTTGTATAAGGATAAGAGTTTTGTTTTTTAACTTAGGGGAAATATGTATCATTAATGACATTTAATGTTACTTAGCTTTCCAAACTAAATTTATTTAATGAGTATATAATTGCATTTGTTGGGGTGTTTGGTGTTGGATATATCAACATGTACTGGAAAAAGCAGTCACAACAATACTTTGAGGATTTTTTACTCAATCTTGTATATTCTCATGTAACAAAAAAAAAACAAGTTCAAGACAATCACTTTTATAATGACACATTGCTAACTCTTGTTTTAAATTCAATCTTAAAGACAATCAATGTTCATAAATAATAAATCAACAATTTAGACAAGAGTATTTCATTGCGAGAAGACAAGTATTAACAAAGTATTTTACTGTTTATCGACGCGAACATTTCGAATAGCCTAGACGAATGTTAACTAATATCTATGTTTGCCCCTCGAAGCGTTCACTGTAATCTTTCGCCACATAAGGTGTTCTATAGATCTCTGAATCTGATGCCACACCATCGATGTTCCTTTCCACTTAATGAAGCACCAATGATCCGAACGAAATGTACGTTGTATGTAAAAAGAGATTTTCGCAGTAGAAATAGGACTGTGAATTTTTAATTTATACACTCGATGTTCGGCACTTAACTGAATTCGTTTAAATACATTCTTCAAATTATATTCACTTATTATTATTATATATTATTATTCCACTGTTTTGGTACCGCAAATCATTAGATAGTGGAAAAAAAAGTTGAAGTAAGTTTAATTAAAACAATATGTATTATTTTTTTATTGTACAGAAATATCATTATTATTAGTTAATTATCATTAACCAAACCTATAGTTAACCGATAAATGAAGAGGTAATATTTTTGTATGTAAAATTTTTCGAACTTTACAGCTAGAAGGCGCTGGCATTTTTAAGACTCACTATGAGAATTAATGGTGAAAAAACCACAGAATAAGCACACACAGTTACACGAACCGCAAAATTATCAAACTATATGACATAGTAATCGGTCATTAAATATTTTAAGCAAACAAAATTAATTATTGTTGGTAAAATGAATATACTCTCACTATTACAATCACTTCGAAACTTTACCTTATATGCAATAGATTTTTAATATTTTGTGTATTTTTGTACTGGATATAAGACATTAAATATTACTGCACTAAAAAAAGTAACTGTTGCAAGACAAGAAAAGAATAAGACAAAATAAGATATTAAGAAAAGGAACAAACACTGTTAATTGTTACATACCGACCCTGAAAATGGCATATAGAGTGAATATTAACAAAAGACAAAAATTTAGTTATTTTAATATAGAATATACAAAGCCAGATTTTGAAATCTAAATGCAAATCTGTATGCAAGTACGTTCAGGTTGCGGTGCAGATACAATTTAAATTTATAAATTAAAAATATACAAACCGAAATATAAAGAGAAACCGATTTAGCTAACCCTTTCTCAATTTTATTAATCATAATACGGAATTAAATAAACTTGAGAGAGATAAATTGGAAAATTTGCCCAGGAAACGGAAAATTTTGTTATCGTGAAAATTAAGGGATGTTATTGAAATCTTTAATGAAACTCCCGTCGGGCTATCTAGTTAAAGAATGAATATCCCGGTAATTGATTAAAACACGCAGTTTTTTGTGTAAGCTTATGATACTGATTACACATTCACAAAACATTATTCCACTTTGACGCCTCTGAATTCAGCGAATTTTTACACCTAGTTGCATACCTCCCAGGCATTTGGCACATAGCTACTCCGTATAAAATATTAAGCTTGTGAGTACATTTCGAAGAGTCATTCGTAGCCCCATGGTAACCGCGTAGGTTTACACATTGCAAAGTTAACCAATCCTAGCCAGGTCAATCTGTGATAGGTGGCTTTGGGTGATTCTTAACATGTACAGGCCCCTTATTCCTCAGCTAAAGTAAAAAATACAATCTTTCTACAGAATTTGTTATGGGCTTCTACTTGTATCAAGTAACGCTGTGGTAGTCTGATTGCTCCGTGTAAAAAAACGAAACAATTAGTAGTCGTACTAGACTTAAAGTAGACTCTCACTTATATAAGCAAAAGACATGGAGGAAAAAGTACACATTTAGAACATTCATCCCTTGGCTTCTACATTAGCAATATTACAACACATCCAAACAATTACTCACAGATTTGATAAAAGATTGGTACTTATTATAAAAAAATATGTCAAGTACACATTTTGCTAACGAGATTGAGGGCTTAGCAAACAATATTTTTATTGAATGAATTAATAAAACACTTCAGAACCTCGCAAGTTTCGAGCTACGAAATAATTAGTAGTAAGAAGTTTACTTATTCAGAACCACTAAAGACCTTGGTACAAAGATTAGGCATTTTGAAGCTGGCATAAAGTTTAATTATGTAAATGAAATGTAATGCGCTCACGATAGATTTGAATTCCATACCTTAGACCAGTTTGTACTCGATGTAATAAGAGGCTCGTTAATTCCTTTTTTGTATGGGTACGAAAGAAATGAAAGATTTATATTGTGAATTTATGGAGGAATTTAAGAACGATACAAACATATTATATTTTATTTATTAACACTTCCTGTATTACAATTGCACAAGGCGAACTTAATGCCAAATTGCATTTTGTACCAGTCAACCTTGAGTTGGTATAATACGAACGGGCCGACGCGACAAATCCATTTCGTATTATTATCAATTCGAAAATAACTTTGTTTGTTTCTATATTACGTCTTCAATCAAATATATTAGCATGGAGATACTTCCATTCTTGAAGATGGATCTTTTACAGGTAGAAGAGCCACGCTAATTTCAGCACGAACAGGCCAGCTCCACAGGGGCAGTATTACCCTCGCGCAGAAGATCAACGCAAATGACAGCATGCTGTCGTGTTTCGTTGGTGAGTGCGAGATCAGAGGCCCAATGATGCAGAAGCATCACTTAGTTACCATGGTATGGGTCACAATGCTGTATTGTTGCATTGTCTGCATTCCTAATGAGTATGATAACTACCTCTCTTGGATTCTGCTTATGCTTTCCATCAAGCAGAGTAGAGACACTTGGGAAGGCCCATACATGAAAAAGTGACTTCTATCATCATCATATTTGTAGCTTCTTGCAACATCACATTAATGTTTACGTTTCACCTTCATAAGATAAGTATATAAATAGCTTAATTCCTTCCAAATACAGTGTTAGTAATGCATCATTTACTGCGCATCGCCACCATTTTTTGTCAGGAAGCCATTACTAACTCTCTTTTTAACGTCTTGTTTCTTTTTCCAGATGTTGGTGCATTATCAAAGATTTATTACAGGCACGATACCTAGCGATTTCTATGGAACGAGCTTGGAACACTTATCAGATTTAATTCTCGGTTACACAGTTTGCTAGCGTTCACACCCTTTTAATGTAGCGTCGCGTCGCTCAACTAATCAATGTATGTATTCTAGTTCAAAACGGTATGTGTATTGACACAGATTGTTTCGGACTTAATGCATTTAGAGGACATATACATACGTTTTTGCTAACCATAGTAAAAAAATACTAATATGGGATTTTCGCTAAAACACCACAAAGTGATGACTATGTTTTGTATTAAATTATGGGGATACCCCTATAGGGTATCCATAGCAACTAATTGAATACGTTAAAAATTACATATTTTGTTCATTCAGGTTACAAATATTATCATACTTCATTTATCCTACCAATATTATAAACGCGAAAGTTTGTATGTATGGATCTTTGTTACTCTATCACGTAAAAACTGCTCTACGGATTTGAATGAAACTTTACAGTAATATAGCTGATAAATTAGAATAACACATAGGCTACTATTTGCCGCGATAACCGACATATACGCAGGAGGAGATGCGAGCATAATCTAGTATTGGAATAATGGAACGTATAACTTTTTCAAAACAAATCTTTGATTTTAAGTTCGTATTACTGAAATAAATGGATATGATATAATGTATTTTTTACTTAATTTAAACACATTCATCACTTCTCTCATCAACGCATCATCGTGTCGAAGTAGGATGAACGTAATCCCGAAATACACATGTGAATTTGTTTATCTCTATGAAATTGTGGTAGATCTTCAAAGTTAGTTTAATTTTATTTTATTTATGATAAAAATAACATTTTGTTCCAAATAACAAATGTTATTGGCCTCTCAAAGCTGTCCCAACAACCGGTTCTATACACATTATGAATAACATTAACAAACTATAGTTTAATGTATATATATGTATTGCTAAAAAAATTGACTTATAATTGAGCGAATTTGAAAAGGGAATTTATAAATCTAATCCAGTCTTTGCAACCTCATTGATTCTAAAAGTTTTCATCAAACTGTCAAACACAGTTTGAGCCAGATTATTAAAAAGGGATTTTTTAAAATTATTTTATATAGTAAAATGTCACTCAAACCTCTATTAACACTTTAGTGATGGACGAATAAATAGTCAAGTATCATCAAATATAAATGTATGTCAATTTACTTATACATACATTTGACAATACCTGACTACACTAATTCAAACAAGTACCTGTACCTGAAGTAAGGTTAAACTCGATTTTAAAGACTTGCCCAAATACCTAGTTACCAGTAAAGATAATACAAATATTAGAATTTAAATACTGTTTTAAATATTTAAATTATAATCTCTACAAGAAACGAGGTTAGCACACTATTAAAACGTAATATCAGCCGTTGGTGTAGCTCGTTGCCAAGTTCTTGTGAGTAGCGCGGTTTCATTTCAAGGCTTCAATCACACAAAAGCTTCTTGAGGCAACCGTTTAAGTGCTTATTCTTAAAAGGAGGTCGTTAGAGTTCGTCATTCATTAGCTCTTAGACAGAAAATTTTGCCACCATCTATTTTTATATACTTTTGAATGTTTTATTTTTCTATCGTTATTATTTATAGTATTAAATTGTGAAATATCTTCACAATGTAGTAACTAAAATTTAAATACGTATAAATTCCGTGTCCTCCATAAGTCGAAGTAAGGCACTTAAGATTAGTTAAGGATAGCTTCTAGTGGAAACAATAAATTGTGAGACGGGTAGTCAAAATGGCGGCAAAGCAACACATTATATTAGCACAAACTTATAATCCTCCAATGCACATCAAGTAGAATGTCATCATGTCCTCGCATTACTCCAACGAACTACATTTTATAACATCTGACATGTCCAATCATATTCAATATTAAATTCCCTAACTCTGCAGATAATATTAAACATTGTTAATCATAATTATTGTAATGATTATTAACATATAATTATTATTCGATACAACAGTATTGTGTAACATTAAAGATTTATCACGCCGGAAGTACCATTGTATAAAACGAGTACAGATATCATTATCAATATTTGAAAGTAGCGCCGGAAGCTGACATGCGGAAGTCGTCAAGATATTTTTTTAAATTTACAAACACATCTCCCGCATTAGAAATCTGCATTCCTGTGTCATGGGGATCTTTACAAACATACATGAAACGGACACAAAGTACACCCAGACGTAGAACAACAATTTATGGATCATACAAAGTGTTGTCCCATGTATGATTTGATCCCACTACACTTGGCGCAGTAGGAAGCGGTGTGGCGACCACTGAAACTACTTAGCCCACCGTGTAGTCATATTTATATTAATATTACTTAATATAAATAAATCATTTACTCCATTATTAAGATTATAATGTATTTTATATGAGGTCGGAATCGTTACTTATAACAAAGTACTCCACGCTTCTGCGCCCTCAAGGAACAAAAAATTGTGTGTACAGAATATCTACCATACAAAATGTACGTCACATCAACAACCACTTCAACAGTTCACTGCTAGTTATACCACGCTTAGAAGAAGAGTTAGTACAAAATTTACATGTGATAATAAAACATGCATATTTTTATTTGCCTGATTGCGGGTAATTCAAAGATTATATACCTCATAAAATTCCTGCCCACTGAAATAAATATTTTTCTCACAGTTCTCTTTAAATTTCAAGCTTGCACTGAATATGAATAGTGTGCAGATAAACTAAACAATCTAGTCTCTTAACACATATTGAATATTTATACTAAGCTGGCAGTTTCAAACAGAGATCTATTTTTGATACATTGTCCTAGACAAATGCGCAGTCGCGAGATTAATTACCGTTGCAATTCTGCGAATAGTTTTTTAAACATCAGCTAAGAAGTTGGTTATTTGAAGACTGATATTATTGAATTTATTGTATTAGACTACTGAGAAGATTCAAATATGATGGAGACAAACTCGTGTTTTGGAGGTCGTGGCTTGAGTGTGTGATAGCTGGGTCCCTTACGAACAGTGTGGCATAGTTTTTGTCTGGAGCGTACGTTTCACGCACGTGCAACGACCAAAAGTGAACGTTAAGTGCCGATCACCGCGACGGGAAATCGGCTTGGAATTAAATACAAAAGTTATTATAGTATATAAAAACCAAAGTTATGACTTACTTGCAACCGAGTCCTATTAAAGTCAAGATGGTAGCAGTTGGTAAAAGAGTAAATTTATTTGGTAAGATTAGTTTCATTTAAAAACACTAGACATCGAGATGTTCTGTTCTGTTCGAGTAAATACTGGAGCCTGAAATACTAAAATCTAATTTACCAATAAACGTAAGTGAATTGGTTTTAGACACATATATCCTGTCGCAAATATGACTGCGAAACCTGGATATATAATATGCAAACGGAAAATAAATTAAAGATACGTAAAATGTCAATAGAACGCACATGACATTTCTATGTTTTGTACAAAATGCTTTCTATTCTCCTATTTGCAATTTTTAAAGTCAAGGAAGCTGGATATGAAAATGCATATACTGGTTTAAATCCGTGGTATTACGGCTTCTCGTAACTTTAGCTCGCAACTGCTATTGAAAATATTGTTTTGCTGTCCATTAAGTTGTGAATTGAAGTTTTACTTTGTCCAATATTTTGTACAGTTTATACGGTATTGACATCCTCTAAGGTACTTTATGAATAATTTCTCAAATGTTTTTTTCATAGGTTTTTATGTAAAACTTAACTTTGTCATTTTCGGGCAAGGATTTGAATTTAGAATAAAATAAATTGGTAATAATTATGTATTTACAATTAAACATGCTTTAAATTTAATATATGTACACTCTACTTATTTATGGTATATTTATAATGGCATTTGAATGTATTATTATATTCCACTTACACCGAAATCTAAGGTAATCGATGTCAGTGATAAGTAATATTGGTTTCGATATTATCTCGAAATCTACAAAATTTCAAGTCATCCACTTAATGGGTTTTATTTTGTGAATAGGTGCTCAAATTATTCCACTCCCCTCCCTCATATTGATGTAGGTACTTCAAAAAAAATCAGCGTTATCTGGAACAGAAATCGTACTTATCCGATATAGTTTTAGCAATTGCGATGGTTTTACGTTGTTCCATCGAATTTACCGTTACTGTGAGTATACCGTTTTGCTAAAATACCGGTAACGGTTCACTCAAGAGCCTATAAAAATGCAAATACGTAGGAGGTGATGTGTTTGAAAAATGAAGGTATACTAAACCCACAAAAATATTTGCACATCTTTGAGCTCGATTATGTCAAATCAGAGACCAATTTTGCACATTTGCGATGAGCCTTTTAGATGAAATTTTAGTCTTTCTAGCCAAAATAATAAAATTCATAAAATTGAGTTTTGGGTCTATGTTGCAATCTTATCTGTATTAAGATGGTTGATTACTTCAGTTTTTTTTATGACATAGGTGGTAAACAAGCAGGTATATCGCCTGATGGTAAGCGATTACCGCCGCCCATGGACACCCGAAACACCAAAGGCGTCACAAGTGCTTTGACGGCCTTTTAAGAAGGACTACGCTCTTTGTTTGAAGGTCTTATTGGTCCGGGAATACCGCAGGTGATAGTTCATTCCACAGTTTTGTTGTGCGAGGCAGAAAGTTCCTTGAAAAGAGCACAGTTGTGGACTGCCAACCATCTAGATGATGGGGATGAAATTTCTGTCGCGAAGGACGATGTCGAAAAGAGGTGGCAGGAATCAGCCCGAACAATTCCTCGGAGCACCCCCATGGCAAATTCAGTATAAGATGCACAGTGAAGCAACATCTCTAGGCAGCGCCAATGAGTCTAGCCGAACTGAAAGTTTTTGGGAATCGACGATTCGAATCGCTCTCCGTTGAATACGGTCCAAAGGGAGGAGCAGGTATTGGGGTGCCCCCGCCCAAAGCTAGGGAGAGTATTCTATGTGAGGCCGGACCTGCGCCTTATTAAAGCAAAAGGCGGTGGGCTGGAGTGAAATACTGTCTCAATCTGTTGAACAGAACAAGGTTCTTCGAGGCCAATTTGGCCTTACCCTCCAAATAGTCATGAAATTGGACTTCGCTCGATATGTCGACACTAAATATTCCAATATGGGCAGAGGCAGATAGAGTAGCATTGGTGGGATTGGCAGGTAGGATTATTTAGGTATATAGGATCTTTTAAAAGCTTTACGGTACGACTGGTAACTAACCACAGCTTCTCGTTGATATCAAAACTGACCCGGGTTTAACTCCTTTTAAAGCGTAATTAAATCATTCCTGATTAGCTTTCGTAACAATCCTATACCCGGATTTTCATTCTTTTTCCATGATTTTCCAGAACTCAGCCAACACGAAACAATATACAGTGAATGCCGAGCTTTCATGGATCTTGAATGTTAGTTACCAATCATTTAATGATCATCAATTAATAACTTAAAATCAATCTCTTTAAATTATTTTTTTCTACTAAAGACGTTAATTTTATGTGTTTGTGTTATGTAATTATATGTTTCCTTTTTTGCGTGTGTTTATACTCAGAACAAGAAGTTAATTACTCTTCAAGTAAGGCGGCGTAAGGCGTAATAAGAGAAAGGTCTCTTATAGATTATTTTGATTATATATGGCCTGTTATGGCCAATGACATTGAATGAAAATATATTAATAAAGAGTTTTTATTGTTTTCGATGGAATAAGGAAATAACCAAAATAATTGATACTGAGTAATCAAAAATCAAAATATATAATAACATCTTCAACGAAAAAATGGACCTTCTACTATATCTCGGGAAGGTCCACATTTTAATTAATCAAATAGCCTTTAGGAGGGCAAACCCTGTTGCTGACGTTAAAATTACCCATATTATTCTTTTTTTAATTATTTTCAGGCTTTATAAATTGAAAACTGTTTTTACTTAATAGAGCAACTGTTTTGTTTACGAGATAAGCTAATTAATATACGGAAACGTTTTTCATCAACCCTTGTAGGCCGTAACTTGCAGCCCTTGTCCTTGATGAATAACGGCTCGAGAGAGATCCCTTAGTAGTATAACTTTATGGTACAGGACCGTTCATGTTTGAGACACTCGGTTGCCTCAATTCATGGATTCTCTGTTTTTTTTTTATTTGGCATCTAAATATTATAGAAGGAAGTTAAAAGGCGATTTGATTTGAAGATGAACATTATCTTACTGTGTAATAATAACAATGATTTCAAAGAAAAGAAGAAAAAAGTATTTCAAACATCCGACACAACGTCATCTAGTCTCAAGCTAGGCAGAGTTCAAACCATAGGTACTGGACAACTCCTATAAATACATATATACTTTTTTGTAAATACATAAATATTAAACATAGATAACACCCAAACTCCGAAACAAAAACCCGAGAACTCAAGCATATTGCAGTCGCATATATTATATGTATAGTAAAATATGTAGAGTCGAATTTATATATAGCTCATGATTTTCATTTATGTTAGAGGAGCCTCTTGGTTTAGTGCTCAGTGATAATGATTGATGTTACAGATGTAGTGTGGTGTAGATTTGGTTCCAAAAACAATAAACGAGCTTATTGTAACAATCATTATATATTCTGTGTCTGATTCCAATTCATCGGTGGCGTAGTAGTATCGGATGCGACTACTGTGCTTCAGGCCTCGGGTTTAAATCACGACCAAATGTTTGTAAGATCTGCAAATGTTTGTTTCATAGTTCGGGTATTTCATATGAATAATATTTATATATTTATAAAAAAGCAGATATGTATTTATATCATCTGTGTACTACAAGCTCTCTTTAGTTTGGAGTTAGATGGTGATGTGTGTTAGATGTTAGAAATATTTATTATTATTATTATTATTTACGGTCACGGAACTCAGGGGTGCATGCTGATTATGCATGATTTTCGTCGATTGCCGATATATAAGTATGTTTATAAATATCGTCTGAGTGATGGCAATAGGCATTACGCAAGTGGGACTGAACAAATTGGAGAGGCATATGTCCAGCAGTGCATAGCGATAGGCTGATGATGATGATGATGAAGTGGGACTAAACAGTCTAAAAACCATAATCCCGTCTCTATCTACCTCCTCGGAGATAAAGACGTAAGTATTGTTAAAACGTAAGATTTGATGTATCTCATCAGATCCAATTAAAATTATGAAAATTATAAATTATAAAAGTGCTAGGAATGTCTTATGATTTCGTTACTCAAACATAAGAATGACATTATAATTAATGCTTTCGCCAAAAGAAATTGTGAAGACTCCTTGATGGGATTTAAAAAGGAACATCAAAATTTTATTCAATAAAATAAATGAGCTTAGGCGTTTAACAAATTCATTCTGCGAACGAATTCGGTTTAGGTAACCAAGTGGAAATGCGAGATAAGGTAATATCTACACGATTTTGTTTAACAGATATGTTGGACTTTTTGGCTATGTGATTAAGCTGGTTTACACGTGTGGCTTGTGTTTGAAATTATTCTTAATGAGCACAGTATATATAGACTGTTGAAATTGTATTAATAATAAATAACAGGTCTATATTTCATTGTTTATAGTATAATATTTTTATTTTCATCTTTTCATGATTGCTTTGATGACGTAGTGATTTAAGCGGTCGCCACGCCTTTTACTCTAAATGTTATGTTCAAAACCCACATAGAACAATGGTTTGTGTGATACAATAATTGTTGTTGTGAGTCTGGGTGTTCTTTTTGTCTCTTTCATGTATTTGTGTAAAGTCACTCACGACACATGATTTAATTCTAAATACATGTCATTCTTTGGCTCAAATAAGCCGGTTTGTTCATAGTGATACCACACACTGTTCTCAGAGAAAAGCCGACGTTCAGCAATTATTTCAGTTTTTAGTTTATTTCATCACCTATAACTTAGATCACAAACATGCATGTACTGGTGTCTTCCTGGACCTGGCCAAAGCTTTCGATACTGTTCCACGAAAAATACTAAATGAGAAGGTATCACTATTTAGTACGTGGTGGTGGCCTTGAGTGGTTCTCTGACAGAAAACAGAGAGTGGTTATGGGGAATCTTAGTAGTGATCTTGCTTTTGTGCGCTTCGGTACACCCCAGGGAAGCGTACTGGAACCTACGCTGTTTATCGTGTTTGTGAATGGTCTTTGTGAGCTGGAACTTCCGCAAGCTAGACTATTTACATGATACATGATACGGAAATTGTCTTTTACGCCAAAACTTGAGATGAAGTCAAAGTGGTGACTGAAAATGGCATACGAATAGTTTCTGATTGGGTACAACGCAACCATTTGACCTTGAATGTAGATAACCAAAGCTATCAACTTCTCAGTCACCAAAAAGCTGCTTAGAACAGTAGTTTTAGACTAAGACTCCATTTGTGAATTGACCGAAACAACTGTAACTACAGTAGAATAAACCTCCACCATCAAATATCTGGGTCTATGTTTGATGTCTGTCCAGGTATAGAC
This sequence comes from Hyphantria cunea, assembly GCA_003709505.1. Classification (NCBI taxonomy): domain Eukaryota; kingdom Metazoa; phylum Arthropoda; class Insecta; order Lepidoptera; family Erebidae; genus Hyphantria; species Hyphantria cunea. The sequence goes on from PKRV01000125.1 coordinate 65,641, forward strand.
CTGGACAGACATCAAACATAGTCTAAGCATCTGGAGGCGCTCAGTGACAGAATTAGACTGTTGGTTCAGGTGTTTAAGCACCTCGGGAAAATAGCTGATGATGCAGTTATAAAACTAGTTTATTTTAGTACTGGTTTATTCTAAAGTAACTTTTACCAATGCCTAGTAAAATATGAAACTGGACATAAAATATATATGAAGAAAAAAAAAACATACATAATGGAAATGCAGTGAATTTAAACGTTTAATGAAATTCGAACTTCGACTTGCGTACATGGTAATTGTTTGCGGAAATAGATTTGAATAATTGTAATTTAATTTTCCCCGTAATTTGAATAATATAAATAATTTACAATTTGATGTTTAAAAATTGAGTGAACCGCCACCACAAGCTAAGTAAAAAAACTTCCCTAATATAATTTAAATATTTATGAGACGACAGAACTTTTATCTCACCTGTTCGTGGTATTAAAAAATATCAGGGCACCTGTAAAGGTGAACTTTACAAATTGAAAAATTGAAAATGAAAACTTGAATTGAAGCTTTTGTGCATTATTTTATGTACTTATTCACAATTTGACTAGACTCACGTTTTCCCACCAGGCTCAGCCGTAATATCTGAATGTTTCAAGTCAACATTATTTATTAAAAATCATTTTGTTATACATGTTTTAACTCAATAGATTCGCCAAAATTGCAGAAGTGTGATAATTGAAAAGTTTGTTTTTCATGTCAAAAATAATTTAGGTCAAATCTAATGACACTTCCATTAGTTTCCTTGAATAACCTCAGAACAACTTTACTATCCTTTTTTAATAAGACTTATAAAAATCTTGTCTAGAATTTGCTTTAAACTCATAAAAAATTAAACAATGTTTTTGTCTGCTCATAATCACAGTATTTTTATCGTCCTTAATATTCACACAGCAAAGACAAAAGCAATAAAATTTGAATTTTGTTCTTTACGCACGTATTAGAATAACACTTTTAAACGCAATTCTTTCTTATATAAAAATGTTCACGAAAAATACAAAAGTAGAATTGATAAGAATCTCTGACACCACGCAGCCATTTCAATATCCGGGGACTGGTATAAAGTAAATCTATAAAACGTCTTCAGTTACACGTTCTACTTTTATTCTTTATTTTATTATCACTTGGGCACTTCAAATGAAATGACATGAGGACTGAGAAGCATGAAGTGTAGATCCGGTTTAGTCGTTGCTGTCAAAATCATCGCACGCCTGTAGACAATGTTCTTGTAGCCTTTGCTAGAATGTTTATATTGTGGGAAATTGGTGGACAAATATCTTGCTCAAACTGACGATATCGTAAAATGTAAACTGTGTAAGTTTTTTAATTGTCATCGATGAGAGGTAAATAAAAATTTTGAAAAAAAAAAATCATGTGTTACTAAACATGTGTACTAAATATGTGTAGTTTTTCTTTTTAAAAGACAACACTCACATTACGAATATATCCGGTGTTTGAACATTACAAAAATACAAAAAACGGACACAAAATCAGAGTCAGAGCAAAAATTTGTGGATCACACACCCATGTACCATGTGAAGTTTGAACCCGCAACACTCATCAAAACAACCGTGCAATCCTATATATAATGCACTCAAAACTATAATTATAAATACTTGATTAAAACTTGTATTTCGGTGTGAACGTTTAATTAAATAATTGAAAAGAAATGCGTAAGGCGCCAGTGAACCGAAAACATCATTTTGAAGGTGGTAACAATTAATGAAAAATATTCACAGTCGTTGCTAAATGTTCCCATGAGGTCATAAGAGAGAGAGAGGCAAGTAAATGGTATTAAGAAGGAAGGGAGGCCTTAATGATTCTACTACAAAACTTTGTTAGCTGTTTTTCCTTTTAATTTTTGATATCTTTTGACACTTTTCTTAATTCTTTGGCTACGAGTATTTGTGTTAACTTTTTTTTTTAAATAGTGAAAGATGAATCCTGTGTGATGGTGAAAGATGAATTCTGTTTCGCCTTATATTAGCAATATTGCTCTACGACATGAATTGCGTTTTAAGTCTTCAGTGTAATGTACTGAGCAACGCGTGTAGTACAATTTTGTTTCAGAACAGTTTCAATCGAAGATAGAAAAGAAACAACACAAATACAATAAACATCTTTCAAGGACTTTCACTTGCGATTTGTGAAACTCTGGAAATGTTCTTATCTGTACGCATGAGAATATCTGATATAAACTTAGTCTAGTTTCATTATGAGTGCAATAAATCGTTGAAGCATTCAGAATAAACGTTAGAACGGTGTTTGTTTTCTTGAATGGTTCTCTTTTAGGCTTATGGGAAAGTTAAATACGAGAATTGATGAAAAATAATTGCAAGATCGTTTGTTCAACTCACACTTTCCATCAGGCAGAGCAGAGCCATTTCGGCAACTGAAACTTAAAAAAAAGCATGAGTTTTATGAATTTTATATTAGTAATTAATAAAAGTTCTTTTATGTGACATAATGTGATCTAATAACATTTTTCGTTGTGTTTGTATACTTATTTATTATAACTCATATCTGCGTTTAATTTAAATCCGGATTTTTTGAATCACTCAATTTGTTCGTAAAGTGTAAATTTTTGTCAAAATTGTTGCCTCTAAGTAAACTGAAAATAAGTAAATTTAAACTAATTTCGTTTTTTATTAATTTTGTGGTGGTTTCAAATGAATGGATGATTCTTTAACAAGACTAATAATAGTGTTGTTATCTGTATAACCTAAATTATTTGTTGAAAAATATCTATATTTTACAGGAAGTACCTAAAATAGAGCATCATATCAACACAATATTAATCTTAACGATACAACAGGATCTATGAAACTAACCCTAACAATTGGCAACCATAGACATGATTGAGCTTTGCTGTCTTTATTTATAACAAAGAAATAACCATATTGACGTGAGTACATACAAAGTAACTTACTGCATTATGCGCTATTCACAGTGATGCATAGAAGACATTTAGAGCACAATGTTCACGGTGAATGCGGGAATACACTCACGATATGACTGCGAGCTAAAGCAAGCGACAAAACAAAATGTAGGCACCGCTATTGTCCGACTGTAGACATTGATGTATTACTTCAGAGAGATGGATTTATTACGTGATTTGTTGTTTTATTTTAGCAGCTTTCATTTCTGAAATAAGGTTGAAGTACTTCTTATACATTCTTATAACCAGTTTCAAAGTTAAGAAGTTTCTGAATTATATAAAAACTAGTATTATATTTATGTCTTGAAATCGATTCCGATTACTATAAATAAAAAACTTAAAAAATATGTGTAATATAAAAAAACTACACATAACAACAAAAAAAAATGTGGTCATAACGTGATTTAAACATCGCGTGTTTGAATTTTATATGGCTTTGTATATATGTGATTATGCACATACCCATCGTGAGTGTGTGTATGTGCATAATTGCAAAAAGTGTTCCCTGCATTTTATATTTATTTAATATATATAAAAGTATCTTCTGTGTTTCTCAGCAATCTAGTTCTTTAAAAATTGTTCAAAAATTGATCAATTTGCACGGTATTTTAGAGAGATATGATAACAAAAAACATCCTAAATATATTCAAATTTTGTCAATACACGGTAACTGTTCGTACGCATCATACTGCTTTTATAGTCTAATAGTCAATAAAAAACTCTATTTTTGAAAATTCTAACATAAATCTAAGTCACATGCAATAACAAATTCCATTTATATGTAGATATAACTGGGAACTAGATAGAACTGGGTAGCCAGTTCACGTTGTCCTTTTGGAAGTAGGCTAGAGCCTACTACTACATTTTAATTAAATAGATTTAATGAGGATAAAATCTCCACGCCATTTCGTATTATATAGTTTTGCGTTTCACTTTCTAAGTCTTTAGTTTGCCAAAAATAATCTATTCCTACAGTGGATAAGCGTTTATTTTTTCCGGGCGTAAAGTTTGAAATTGCAGATTTAATAGAATCGTAATTCTTGCTATATAATTGTTGAAAAACAGGACAATGTTCTGGTTTGCGTTGATTCACCCTTAAAGATTTCGCTGGTCATCGATATTGTAGCTTATATATTCTATATTTTTTTATCAAAGTATACTAAGCAATTAAAAAGCGTTTTATAAGTCTATAAGAACACAAATAGGATGAAATGACAATGTTGAATGGACCTAATGTACCGTAGCAGTTCAAAAGATATGAATCAATGCCCAAAAAAACGATATTCATTCGAATCACCTTACTAAGAAATATTCGCTTTTGGTATAATCGCACCCAGCTGTACTCATGTAGAAGGTTTTGTATTAGAATGATCAATCATACCCGAGGCGTTTGCACGCATTGTGTTCAAAGTTTGGACCCTCATGAATAATCAGTAGTGAGTCTCTTTATTACAGTGTTATTCCACCCTTTAGCTGTGTCATTATCATAATTTGGAACAATATCGGCTGACCATATTATCACACTAAGAGTGTCATTGTTTTTGGATATTAGTAACATATTCACTCATTTAGTCGGTTAGTTGTAACCTTTATAATCCTCTTCAAAGTTAACGTTCGTTTCCGTAGGTTTACTACATGACAAACAAGTCATTGTTAGACTTCATTACATAAACGTATACTATTATCCCTTAAACAACAACCGTTACTATAATATTATCAAACATTTACATATTGTTTTATATTCAAGGCTGGGAAGAAATCATTATTCTTCACTATTTAGGAAGGTCGTCTGGAATATGCTTTGTGTTTTTAGGGTTTCGAGTTATTTACTAAAGTATTTAACCTTAATCTATTGTGATTTTTCTCTTATATAAGTCTTTTTTTTTCTTTTGTTAATCGTGTACCCAGTCTCTGGTTCAGCCTTACCAGGGTTAAAAGTGAAATGATGTGCCAAACTTGATTTGATCCGATTTGATTTCATCTATGGCAGGGTTACAAGTGATCCCTATGTCGTCCGGTGTTCCACAGGGTTCAGCCTTGGGCCCGCTCCTATGGAACATCGGTTACGACTGGTTGCTGAGAGGTGATCTCCAACTGGGTTTTACGAGGGGATCGAGCGGCTGATGGCCTATATGGTGCCCCGATTTGGGCGGCGACCTGGCGGCCGTTTCAATCACCGCTATACGGAAGCCGCAGAGAGTGATGGCCGTCAGAGTCGTTAGGGGTTATCCTACGAGGCGTCTTGCATGCTGGCCAGATCTCCATCCTGGACCTGGTGGCAAAAGTCATCGCGTCTTTATATTGGTGGCGTGAGGATGCGCAGGCCCGGTACACAGCTACGCGAGGTCCTGGTGGCGGAATCACAGGACAGGCTTTCAAGCCCTTCCGCCGGCCTCGTCGCCATCGAGGCCATCCGGCCATTGATCGACCTGTGGCTTGAGAGAAGGCACGGCTTCCTCTCGTTCCATGTGACGCTGGTCCTCTCGGGGCAAAGCTGCTTCGGGTGGTTCCTGTGTTGCATAGGCAAGGAGCCGGACGCTCGGTGTCGTCTGTGCCACTGCGTCGACTGTCGGGAGGACACGCAGCACACTATGCCACGAGGCATAGTGTGCTGCTTGGGAGGGGCCGCGCCGTGCCCTTATCTCTGTAGTAGGCAGTGACCTCTCGCTGCCGGCCGTAATTCGTCCTTGAGCGACGGCGAGGAGTCTTGAGACGCGGTGGTATCCGTTGCGAAACCGTCATCTCGCAGAAGGAGGCTGCGGAAAGGAAGAGGAAGATTCTGATCTCTCTCTCAGTCCGTAGAAGGCACATTTTAGAACAAGGTTAGAACGGCATACGCTGACCTCCACCGGTCCCCTAACTGGGTCCAGGGGCCTAGGGGAGCAATTACAACAGATTGAAATAACGCCTAATACACATAAAGAAGAAAAGAATACTTTTTACTTTCTCAAATCCTTATTTTTTCAAATTTTGCGAGACCTCTTTTTCGAATGTAACCTGTTAACTCTAACGAAGCACTGTTAACAAACATTGCAATTACTCCAACGTTTTTACGATGATGATCTTTACATAACAACGACCATCAATGTCTTGACGAGAAAAGGGGCTTTTTGGGACCTAACATTTACTGTTGTTAAATAACATGCGGTAGATATAGGCTTAAAACAAATATCTCAGTCTTTTTTCAGAATTTGTTATGTTGAAAAAATAAAGACTATGTAATAGATAAGCAACTTTTATATGTACATAGTAAAAAGAGCAAATAAAAAAATGTACTGACATGGTTATTTACAGAGTTATATTGGTATAGAGATTAGATCTTTGTTATCTGAGAACTAAATAAATATTATATTAAAACCAATTCTTTGTACAAAATGCAAATAATGTTTAATGTATGTTTATATTTCTCGAATCATAAATATATTTTACTTACTTGGCTTGTATCAAGCCAAGTACCAGTACTTAGTTGCTTAAGCAATGCATTCGATGTGCATAACCACGTATTCATGTATATCTTTGAGCGTTGCCAAAACTGTTTCCATCCTTGCTTGTTTGGACGAGTTACTTAATAACTCGTCCAAACTTTAGGTCTCTTTTGTTATTTTCTGTATTGTTGACGTGCACTAAAACTTGTATTATATAAAAAAAAACTTGACTTATATTATCACAAGGTTCATCGTTTCGGTGTAACACATTTTTGTTTTAAGAATATTTGAGTTGATACCAACAACGTTGAACTCATTAAACTATTGAGTGATGGCATTCAGTGGTAAACTTGCTGCACATACTGAATTAAATTATTTGTACTTGTACTTAATGAACAAATCAAGTCAGTTGTTGAAAATGGACGGAAAGGAAAATGCCCTGTGGCAAAACTGCTGTAGTTTGGTAAAATGATCATTTTTTTTCTTCAAAAAAATGATCATTTTACCATTTCCTGCATATGGAATATACATCCTGTGTCACGAAGAACTTTACAAAGATATATGAAACCGACACATAATACCCAGCCTCAGAACAACAATTGTGTAGATCACACAAGTGTTATCCCATGTGGGGTTTTGAGCCCACAACACTAGGCGCGATAGAAAGTGGCGTGGCGAACGCTTGAACCACTAAGTCAACCGTGCAGTCATTGGGAAACAGTGCAAGTACGAGGGCTGTTTTAGTATGATCGATGCAAAGACCCTGACACGTTTATCTAGTATCGAAAAGAAATACAAAAATTTACAGTTTTTCTAGGTACTTCCCACATTAGTCACGCATTTTGTTCACCTTTCTGAAAGTTATTGATATCGGTATCGAAGAATTCCTTGAGCAACTCGGACAGCCATGCATGCACGAACTCCTCTACCTCGTCGTCGATGCTAAATCTTTGTCCTTCGAAAGCTTCTTTCAGTGGTCAAACATGTGATAAATCTGGACTGTAGGAGGGAAGTTCCAGTAGCTTCCACTCCGATTCCGATATTGTATCGAGCGTGAGACGCACGGTGAAGGCTCGAGGTTCAACAGTTTAGGAATCCATCGTGCCGTTATTTTGCAATATTGAAGGTGTTCGTGGATGATAGACTCTACACTAGCAATATTGATGCCGAGTTCAGTCGTAATGTCTCAATATTATCCTACAGTCCTCCAAAATTAGTTGTTCTACGCGACAAATGTCATCTGGTGTGATGCTGGTTTGCGGTTGATGATCACGCGGCTCATTCTCGACGGTTTTGCGGCCGTCTTCGAATGCTTTGGCCCATTTAAACACAGTAGCCTACTCGGGTATTCACTACTGAACTAATTTCGCAAACGCAGAAAAATTTCCATGTCTAACATCTTCCCACACTAAAAAAACGGCTGACAATTACGTAGCACAACGGCGCCGGTAAAAGAAATAGAGGAAGACCTCAATAAAGATTGGTAGATGAGATAAACAAGGCGGCAGGCGTGGGCTGGTTTACTAAAGGAAAAATTAGAGAATATAGGAAGGAACTGGTGGAGGACTTTGCTCGTTGACAGGTCCTCAAAAAACAAATAATTATAGTAGACTTTATTTTAACATCAAAACTCTTGGGTTCTAATTACACTTTCAATCAGGCCGGGAAGAATCGTTTTGGTAGCACTTATAAAAAAAACCGCTATCTTTTACTTTTTTAGATAAAATAAAGTTCGTATGGCCTTAACCCACTCTTGAGAGGGACCCAAGCCCAGCAATGAGACATTATGGGTTGTTGATGAAGTTCGTAACCAAAGGTTGAAATGACCCTATTACTAAGATGTCGCTGCCCATCTATCTGTCTATCCGTGATAGTTAGACAATTGATATTTTCAGAGGTGATGTATTTTTCTTGCTGCTAAATAACAAATAAAAAAAATGTTGCTCAAACATAATTTTTTTGCTCGTTTTTACTCGATTTTGATAACTGCAAGAGGTAGACGCCTGAAATGTATAGATAATGGCAACCCTTTCTACGCAAGTCCGACACGCACATGGCCGATTTTTTATCAAATTATGTTCGTCTTTTATTAGCACCGTTATGTGCACAATATTAATTACCTCATATGAATAAAGCTTAAACAAGAAACAACATAGCTCAATAGTTTATGTACTATAAAAGATTTAATGTAAGAATGTTTTAAAACATTCAATACCATTGAAGTAATTCACCGTCCAAGGAATATTCTCATTGTTTATAGGAAATAGTAAGCTTGTAAGTGACAAGATATTATTATATGTAATTTTAAGGCAGAATGCAAGCGAGCGTATGAGTGCTGTTGTTTCAGAAACGGATGATTTGAAATGTGTTGGAATTGAATATAAATTTAAACTAAACTCAGGTAAACGGATTACAGATCCCCAGGAAAATTTTGTACCATAAAAAATTATCCACTAGTTTTCTCTTGGTAGCTGTGAACATCATAAACTTAAACAATTTACATGGCCTGGCTGACCTTTTCAAGATCTTGCTCACGCACTTACTCAGCCGTTCCCGAGGGTTCACCACGTAACAAAGGCGCACACGTTGGAACACAAATGTTTCCTTGTTTATTTGTCCCATCGTAAATTAAATTTTAAGTTCTCTTACAACTCGTAGCAGTACTGGTTCACTTAGCTAAAGATCTCGTGTATTACAATCTTATATACACACACACACACACACACACACACACTCAATGACACACACACGCAGTTTTACCATTTTTACTACTTGGTCTGACGCAGTTTTATGATTGACTTTTGATCAACGTAGAAGATGTGGTAATCAGGCGTATGCACTTCTACATATAACACAAGTTAGCATAATGATGTATTAATTAATTATGATACTGTAAGAGGTGTTCCAAGACTCTCGAGGATAGAGGTTTGAATTCTGTTAATGGAACACGAGACAAATAACCTTGTAGGGAGGTTAAGTATGAAATCTATATATAATAGACGTATGGAAACTGTGCAGTATCGCTGACCTGCTTGCCAGCTAACTCTTGACTTAAAATACAGTCAACTGATTCAGGAGTGTAAGATTAAGTGGAAGATTATGATACAAAGAGACAATACAGCCTATTGAAAAAAATACTTATCCACGTGATTAAGCTTTACCCGTGTGTTAGGTCTCGGCGGATTAAATATAACGCAGAACATTAAAATTTGATTATCCGGTTCAGGGACCGTGGGTTTCAAAGGCCGCTTGATCATATTTTCATTCCGAAATGAGGGAAAGAAATACTCTTCAAAGAATTTTTTTGGGAAACGAAACGTGAATGATTCCTGTGAGTTATTTTAAAACTAATTATTTTCTTTTTTTAATAGCTCTTTATTCTAGTGAAACTTCTATATTTAAATTCAGTAGAAAGACGACACTCAAGGTCACAGCTAGTTTAACATGAAGGGTTTTATCATCTAATTCTAGGCGGGAATTTTATTAATTTTCTACCAAACAATTTTAATTCACAACTATGAAATGTTATGTTGTTTGCTTTGATTTCAAGTAAATATTTGCGTAGTACCTTAGAAAGTAGATTTTTTAATTTCAACGGTACGTACGAGTTTTGTGTATAAATAAGGCTGTCACAAAGGTAAAACCTTTTCACAAACACGGCAGTGTGAAGAACAGTTGCGGCTTTTTGTTCGAAATATTCAGAAAAATGTTTTGTTAAATATACTGTTTGTAAAATAACTCTAGAATGTTCGACTTCATTTACTTCATATTCAGTATTGAAGTCAATTCTTTAACTTAGATTTCTTAGATAAACGTAACTTTTCAAGACGAATACTTTCTGATTTTTACATCAATCACAATTAAATTCTCATTAAAATATTTTCTATATTGCAATTCAAAGTAATTTAAATAGCCTTTTTGTTTTATAAAGAAGAAATTAGAAATCTTTCATTGTAATAACAGTATAATGTACCTCAGACTATACAACATTAGATTTCACAATATCCGTACAAAGCTTGTCTGGAGGACATCACCGTAAGCAATAAGACCGCCTATTGTAATTCGAAATGTAGATCTCCATCTATGTCTGTACAAAATTTCTACTGTAATGGTGTGCAACGAAGTTGTTCATATAAGATAAATAAATGAAAAATATTATCTATAAAAAAGATTATAAATAAGTAACTAAAAGAGCCTTTATAATATATTGTTACATAGTCGATAGACTAACATTAAAGAAAGTACTATAACAATAAATACTACATATTCTTTATAATGCACAAACGTCTAAAGCTTTCAGTCATTACTTAAATATAATCACTGTCTATTAAAATCTCAATTCGTCTATATTCTCCTTTGCTAATCTATGTCGTATACAACTTAGTTCGGAGACCCTATTTTTCTTGAAAATGTTAACTTTGGCATTGTAATGGAAAATTGAAAAATAGCTTACGATACAATCTTGGTTGATGTATTTTAGCTTCACATAACAAGGGAATCTGCGCCTAAAGGCGAATACATAACAGCAAATTATCTTACATTGAGATATCCTAACCGCTTTGGAGAATGAACATTGTAAGTACGTTATAATAAATTTTTACTCCCATAAATACACATTCTATTTAGTTACTAAATCAATTAAAGTACCTCCTTTGGATATGGTTAATTAATTCAATATCTTCTACTACTTTAGCTCATTGCAGTCCACTGCTGAACGTGGTTGTAGAACAGTTTACGTTAAAATTAGCCTTGCGGGTCTTTTTTAAGTCATCAAACATACGTTATTCACAAATACTGTACAAATTAACCAATTAAGGTTTCTTCAGATTCTATAGCTTTTGGCGGAACATAAGCTGCGCGAGTGATGAATAATTTTATATTAATAATATATAGCATAGTTTGCTATAATTGGCTGAAAAATAAGATCACAATCTCATGACCGCCTTTTGACCCACGGATAAAGTACGATAGCTCATAATTAAGTGTACATTATTATATCTTAAAAGTATATACAAACCTTATGTATATCTCAAAAGCTTTTATTTAAACCTCAGATGTTTAGCTGTAAAAACGTAACAGACAGACATAGTCTTTAAAATTTATAATATTAGCATGGATAGATCAACCTAGGTAGATCTATAGATAATCACTTGTTATATATAAGTGTAGTGACAGGCTTACAGTAAGTGAAGATTTGTGCTTAAAACTTAAAGATTTTCAATATTTGATAGAACAAAAATTACACTGAATAGTCATGTTTAAAATAAAATATAAACCTTATATTTCTCCTGAAAGTATCTTATTTTTTATTATTGGTGAGCACATTAATTTCAAATAAATAAATCTTGAACCAGATTTCTACTGCAAAAGACAAAAAAGGATAAATATAGACTACAGACCCGTGTCGAAAATTGATGGTTCATGTAAACTACCAGAAAACCTTTTTAGAACGATACAGGGGCATAAAACAATAACATACAGCACTATGCCGTCACTTATAAGCTGTCCAACTGAGTACAGGTCAAAGGATAGCAACCCTCGATTTTTCTTCCAGTCATATAATTATTGTACAGAGTTGCAGAAGGTCTCCTGGTGGTTCACATAACCCATTGATTTCCGACACGGGCCCGTAGTCTAATAAAGTCACTGTACCATTGCTTTACTTCCCTCAAGATATAGAGATTTTTAAAGACAAGTTGAATAATATTGAGTTCAGAAGTATACAAAAAAAAGCATTGTGAACAACAGCTGCGTCTTGAAAAACCTCTCTGAGGTTTAGCTCAAGACTTATAAGTCTTGAGTTATATGAGTCTATGAGTATGAGTTATATGAGTCTATGAGTTATAAGTTTATAAGTCTTGGTTATAACCAAGCGACTAAAATCACTAATATTTATTTTCGAAATTAGAAACCATTTGTGTTAAAGAAAAAAGTTTAAACTCACAATGATCGTTTACTAAATAACGATATGGCATTAACATTAAATTAGAACATAGTACATATAGTCACAACATAGACGTAGGGGACATTCATGTTAAAGGAAATACATTCTGACATCGATATTCACTTATGCCATTTGAATCGTAAAAGGGACACATCATAAGGAAATAATTTGATCACATTTGTGAAGTCTGATACCGTGACACGTCTCCAGTTCTCTGAAGGTTTATCGGCAGACCTTCGTCCCAAGGCTTGCTATTTAACTAAAATATTTGAAACGGACATAAAACTTGACTTGTAAAGATAACTTATTTCAAGGAGTAAATAAGTTATCTTCACAAGTCAAATTGTTGTAGTTTATCTATAGGATGTTCATCTTCCTAGCCTTTATTTGTACCAAGATTATTTGGGGTCGGCTACTAGTTCAACCAGTTTTACCTGAATACCGATTTTAAATAGGCCGACAGGCATCTGATTGCGGCAACCCTGAGGGTAAACTGAATTCGAAGGTTGAATTAGTTGTCGGTATATTTGAAGGCACTGACTTCCCAATAACGATTGCCATAACTTGACTTAACGTGTTCTCCGAGGCACAGTCAGATAACACCGCCATCTTCCATACTCCGTACTGCTATTAAGAATTTCTTTTAAGAAAAACCAAACTGCAAACCCACCTGGGAATAAAACCAGAGACCTCTTGATCTGCAGTTGCTGATGCTAACCTTTAGACCTACGAGGCAGTCCTTTAGTCAGTTTATCTATATAATGTTATTTATTAGTAATTTCTAAAAGATCTTTACAGCTATTATTATCAACTTGGACACAAGAAACTTCTGCCAAAAGTTAGACTATCGGGTACTCCTCTAAAAATCAGTAGATCTGGAGTTTAATTTTTTTTATGTTAGTTATTAATTACAAACGAACTGAGTATAAATTGAACTAAAATTGTTGTTCCGATCGGTGCCAGTAAACTAAATGTAAAGTTTGAATGACGTCACAGTGAAAACATCGATAGAAAACGGAGATCACCTTCATTAATGTAATTTGTGATGAAATTCATCATGTAGCAACCTCTCAAGGTTGTGTCTCACCGAGCTAGCGGTGGAATAGCAATGCGGTATGTCGGAATCGAACTGAATAAAACTACACCGTGTTTCATTGGAAAGAGAATTGCTCAGCCCTTTGTTTATACTGAAACTATTTTAGTAACATATGAAATATATTTTGTAAACTATTAGTAATCAGACATTTTTCTACATTTCCTCCAATATATTTTTAAGTTATGTTAATTTTCAGTCAGTCTTTTTGAAATTGATATTGTGCATTGAATACCAAAAAAAATACTTTTAAGAATTCGTAATCTATTATCGACAAATACGCAACTTTTGGCAATACATATATCCACATTTTATTAGTACCGTCACGTTCGTTAGCGCATTGTCGTAGTAGAGACAATAAAAGAAAAATAAAACAATTATTTTGGAGTAAAGCTAAGCATACGTAATTAAATTAACATACATCTTCCCTCTGCAGTCATCAAAAAGTCGTTATACGATATATTAGATGGAATACAAATTCATAAGAGAAACCATAATTACTTTGTACGAATTCATATTCAGCAAAATAATTATGATTCAAATGAGAAGACTGCTGGGACATCACAGTTCACAGAAACTGAACGCTTTATTTACAATTATTAGGTTTGATATGTGCTTTCGACCATATACAAATACATTCTAAATACTACTAAATTCATCAAACATTTGTCAGCACAAGTCAATACAAAGAGATGTGTACATAAGTAAAAATGATAGCTTCGTAATATAAGGAAACAGCCTCCTCCCCGATTATATTAAGATTTTACCTCGTCAGTGTAGACTTAACGCAACTCTGCGTAATACTGAACCTACCACAAAAGTACTTTTCTAAAAAAATAGATGCATTCATTAGATTAAAAAAAAATGGGCTAATGACTACACTAACTAAATGATGATGACTAAATTTAAGTTAATATTATTTTTTCTAAACAAGACCTCCACTTTAAGCTTTTATTTTTACCCGACCACACCGAAACCAAAAGAAGGTATGAATATGATCAAAGTTATTACGTGTTTATCGGGATATGGTTTTATGATTTTGCCTTCTATATTGTTTTGTTTATAAATGTTATGATTTTGTTTTAATTACTGATTATCTTCCGTAATTTTGAAGGATTCTAGCTTGTAATTATCGTATCAACTTAATGTTTGTTTTCGTTATGAGAAAAGAAGTATTAAAATAGGTAAGGTAAGTAGACTTTACAAGCTATCGTGTTGTCAACCAGAAATATACACAGTAACATAAAAAGCCAAATTTCATACAAATTCCATGCAAATAATAGTTATGAAAGTTTTCAACTACTGACGTTTTTACCGCGTATACCGGCTCATACTTTTTCCTATCAAATATAAAACTCGTTACAACAATTGCCTTACTTTTAGGAAATTGATTTTGTTGTAAGAAACTTCAGTATCTAAAATACATTGTAACTTTTATCAGAAATGTTAAGGGGCTGTTTTGGCCTAGAGCGTAATGTTCTCTATATTTCGTTAAACATCGTGAATTTGTCAGACAAATGAGATGTTTTATTTTTACTGAACACAAGTAATACAACTTAAATTGTGTAATACTTATTAATTGAATACCAATTAAATATATACGCAGTATCTTTGCAATAAAATTAACTATCTACTACTCATATTTAATACTTTAAATTTTAATCAATTAATAACTGACATAGCTATTTTGTTTAAGCTAAAACTACAATTTTTGTAGTTTTTACAAAGCCGTCTAATTTTCATATTAAGTAGAGCCTAAATAATGATAATAGAATTAGACTATCTATTTTCGATCGAGAATGCATATACCTACGTTTCTGGGGTTATATAGGACATATTAAATCAAAAATAATTGTTTACGTTCCAATATGGGGCAGCAACTACATTATATCATTCACACTTTTCTGATCTTTGTGCGTGTCGGTTGCACAGCAATAATTCATATTTATGGCTGCCATTTTGCCATTCGAAACCCAACCCAGATCAAGTCACCTGAGATTTGGTGAGTTATTATTTTCTTTCCTCGATCTAGGCTTACGACATGAATTTATCATATAAACCTTCCTCTTTTGTCATTTTAACCAAGTCGCGAGTATTTACATATTCGTATATTACATTTGTGAGTCCCTTGAGTGTAACTCGGTGCAGAAAATATCTGATTTAGTATCATCTTTTGTTTTATAAGACGGCAAACCGTTTTGATGATATTTACAAGACTGTAATGTTAAAGTGTGTGCGTTTGCAACATCTTATTGCATTTTGAGTCTTAATAACACAGTAAAATAAAATTCAACTCTACTTTTACTTAAAATATAAATCTACACACAAAGGAAATTATAGCTGTTCTCAGTACAACCATCACTTTAGTCTGTGGTAAGGGCCTTGTCAATAACACGAATTGATATCTTATCCGCGTCTATAAGGGTCTTGCTAATTCTACCGAACAGGACCGGGGAGCCTTGGGAGATGATGTCTGGCTTTATTACGTCCTGACTGAAGTTGCGTTGGCGATAAGCTCTATCTGATTTAAGATTATTGGTAGGGAATTTAATCGGTATCGTTTAAATGATTTGCTAAAAAGTTTCAGGAATAGTAGTGATGCGTTATAATGCGAACCTATGACTTTGAAATCTTTCCATGAATTGTTGTTGAAATTGTTCCATACGAATATTTGCTATTTTATTGGTTTCAATTCTGTTTTAACCCATGTTTTCCATGTATCTAGCCATCTACCAGTGAAAGTACCGTAAAAATCCAGCCGTAACAAACCGCCAAGCAGATAAAATATTTCAAATTTATTTTCTTACGTAGTATTTAGTGAAAAGCCGTTTATTTGGAATTTCAAAAAGATACTTCAATTTTATTTATTTGAATAGATTACCAACTAAACAATTCACAGTCAGTTCTACATGCAGTATTTAAAAAAATTGTAAACATGTTTCAGATAATAGATAAAAATGGTAAAAAAATTATATGTATATGTATTGCTCTTTCTTGTCTCTCTTTACCAGTCCAACTATTATATTTCTAGGTTTCAAAAAAAACTTGGCAATGTGCATGTGTCAAAACCAAGCAGGCATTTTGCCAGTTAAATAGAAAATACAAAAGTATCGCTGTATCCGTGATATTTACTCATACATAGTGAAATTTTCCAATATTTCGAAACTGTTATATTGTGTTGTTCAACTTACTAATGAATTACATTATTAATGTAAATGACTAAGTATAACAACTAGTTAATAAACTGATTGACGCTTCGTGACCAGGAAGCCGGCTTTTTTCTAGCAATGCTAATTCAACGTAGCAATACTGTCAGTCTTTGGGAACACTGCTGAGAATTTTTTAACGCTTATATGTAAATACTATAAATATTTTTAGTGTTTTTTTTTATTTTCTAGTATTTTTATTTCATTTTAATATAGGTATTATGGTTTATCAAGTTAATTTGATTCTAATACAATAAATAAATAAAAACTACATTTTAACTTTATACATAACAAATATTTTAACATATCATTTAAGCTAATCAAATGCGTATTGATTTTATGCATATATTTATTAATTAAACGCATATATTTTTATGATACAAAACAAGATATGCTTATGTCTGCAAAGGAGAACCATATTATTACCATTTTTGACAGTAATCTAAAGTTACCTACTAACCTAAAAAATAAAAAAAATAAAGAAAAAGGGGAATAGGGTAGTTGACTGTACCGTAAATAAATACAGATTTCTCCTTCATAAAAACGCATTTACAAAACATTTCGGGAAATATTATTATTACAGCTGTTCATTTCTATTACAAACTTTAATCAAATAAACATTGAAATATATTGCTCAATTGAGTAGTCTAAAACAGCGAGGTCGCAAGTTAGTTCTTAGTATATTTTTCATACAAAGTCATCGTTTTGATAGATACTAAAAAGTAACTGATTTGACTAAGTTATCATCTACCCTATTTTTTATTTATTTTTGATTTATAAAGCTGTCTACCTCTTGCATGACAAGAGCCTTTCTCTACCTCTATACTTTATAGTGTATGTCTAAGTTTTTTGTTCATTTTTGTTATGTCTTGTTCCTGTCTATAACCACCTTGCATATCTCTTCGCTAACATTTAAAAAAGCCGTTTGAGTCTCCTTATTGCTTATAAGCAGGTGTGCCTCTTCCTCAACCAGCTATACTCCAAGACGTTGTTCAGCCTCAACAGCATCCTCAACAGCATCTACCCTATTACAGGCTATCACAATTTAGTTGAACTGCAAACACACAGAGAGAAACTATTTGTGACCAATATATTATATTTTATACAAGGAAAGTTTATATGTCGCAATAAATGTACGATACAAGCAAATGTACCAAGGAAATTAATAGATAGAGAAACACAAACATAACCCACTGTCGCATTCCGTTATGAATACGTAGCGTTATTGGAATTGTTGCTGCACTTGGATACAATTGTATCCATTGTACTCTAGCTGACTGTTATAAGTCTCAGGACAATACACTGACTATAATGATACTATACTTCTGTAATAACCAAAGATTAAGAAGTCACCGAGGTATTATACAGCAAATAAATCATGCTATCAGAGCAATGGTGCGTCTGATTCATAACTTTATGATACAATAAGAAAATATGAGTAGTAAAAACAAAACAGTAATATTAATAAAAGTACATTATAAAAATTACTAGCTTATCTACGCAACTTCGCCTACGTCTCTTTTCAAACATGCTGGTCTCCTATTGATCTAAGTTTGTTGTTAGCTATCCCAAAACACACGTTTAAAACATATATAAAAATCAGTTAGATCATTTCGGAGTTCGTAGACAACGTAACATAATATAGATTACAGACAGAAAAGAATAGATATTTATATGTAATGCTAAGTATGTCAAAATATTTTTATCCTTTTGAATGTGTTTAATATTATAGAGTGGACAATCTGTGCCTCTACGTACTGTCAAACTTATGCAGCCTTATAACTCGAACTCATATCGTTTCATACTGAATATAGTAAAAAAAATATACTTAGGAGTTTCAGTAGTTAAAATATGTAAGAATTCATCTTAACACAAACCTGATGTTTCTTGTACACTTCTTTTATTTATTTAACAAATCTCAGCAAAAGTTTTTAGCTTTCAGTTTTACCTTATAGAATAATTTTAAACTATAGCAGTTAGATACAGATACCACATACATACACACACATACACACACACACACACAAATACACACACAAATAAAGTATGCCTGTCGGAAATTGCCTTTATAACCTCTACAATGGGTACCGAAGAATGGGTAATACGAAATAGTTCTAAGTACGGTTCTTAATGCCGGAAGCTGAGATCCTTTTAGAACTGCAAGTAATTAAACTAAGGCCATATAACAACGCTGGCATTCCATTTATTATTAAATAACATTCAGTAAGGAAATGTCGAATATATTAAGGCTTATAATACTAAATCAAAACTTATGAAAGCAAGCATTTTACCAGGTCGGGGAATGAAAAACCAGTTTACATGAAATTTATTAACCGCAAACGTATATATATATATATATATATATATATATAGATATGACTAAAAGCCGGTAAACGAAAGCTATAAAATGAAGATAAATACGTTTATAAAAATATATCACAACCTTGCACCTTTATTTTATTAAAGAATATTGTGTGCAATATTTATTAACAGTATCAGTATTTTATTTACGCAGTACGTATCATGCATTAAGCGCCCGTAGGCTGTAAATCGCGTTTTAAGATTCTGTATTCGATATTATGTGAATACGTATTTCTGTATCCATAAATAAATTAATATTCATGTAAAACAATAGCACATTAAACTATCATAATATTAAAACAAATGTTACATTATAATTAGGCTACAGAATTGAAAGCACGCAAGCATTATAATTTATGATGTGAAATTCGTTCAGCCGAAAATCTGAATTACAGATACGGTTTTCTAAAAGGCAGTAAATAATTCTAATAGTATATTTAAATCACTGGTCGACTCACCGTGTAAATGTTTCTGAACGTGCCAACGACTTTTTCCTCCCATTTGGGTGGATCTATTCATTATCCTTTTGTCCCAGAAACTTTATGCAAATTTCATTCTTTTTCAATTAAAGAAACGTTGATTTGAAGGGACAGCGTCGAGGTTTTTAACGACAATATTTAACTGTGTTTAGGTAAATAGTTTATTCATCTGTTGTAATTTTTTTTTTTGTATATTTTATGTGTTGCCTGTATGTAAGCTACCCTAAATTTTTGAAACACTCATATCCGTGTTATGGTTGTCTGGAAGAAATCGCCGATAGCGATAAAACCGTCAATTGTTATACATACTTTGTGACTGTTTCTGTTGTACCATTATTTACTATGTACATATAATAAAGACAAATAAATAAAAAAAATAAAAATAAATAAGTCAAGTGTTGGATTATTAAGTAGGTAAATTAGCAAGTAGGGTTGTCTTGTAATCTTAAAAATACGTGAGCTTTCTTTTATTAATTATTGTTGAATACAGTTTTTAGGGGTTTAATGGTTGTATTCTGAAACGGTATTCATTTTTAGGATGTCGTTGAGACAAAACCCATAACCATATTCTTTTGAGTATTGTGTTTTATCGTGTAATAGGATAGCCTTTTCAACTACTTTATTTTAAAACAAAAATTAATATAACGTAAAGAATTTGGTACGCTTTTAAATTTTTCTTTGCACACTGTTCATAATAAATTATTCTGTATCTGTTTAAGCATAAAAACCAATTCTGAAAACAGCATTGTGTCACAAAGCTATGAATGTAAAAAAATGAAATTATTATTCACCGACATTTATTATCCGGCAAAAACTGTCAGATTGTACGCACGGACCGTCGGTTTTACCGAATGTTGGTTTTTCACAGTTGCGTTTAATGGAAAGATTCATAATAATATTAACGATAAAGTATTACATTTTGTTTAATAACTGAACTCCAACATTTTCATTTTTTAACGCTATTAATGTCTCTGTCTGTCTATTACGTTTTTAACAGGAAAATCGTTGAATCGATCGTAATAAAATTTTGACAAAGGAATAATTTCATAATTACAAGGACGCATGCAGGCTACTTTCATAGCATAAAATAACACGGCGGTGTAGGCACTTGCAAAAGCTATTTATGCAAATAAATAATATTAAAGTGTCTGTGTGTTATTTTAAATTTACCTATTAGCTTTTAACTAAATTTAAAAAAGATAGGATGTAACGGACACAAAATTAAAACCACTGAAATAGTAAACAATAACTGCAACAAAAACTGCGGGCAATCCCACGGGCTGCAGCTAGTCTCAAATTATGTGCAAAATAAAGGCCACCAAATATAATCCATAGATAACATGCTTTTCGGAAACCATGTGCAGGAATTAATCTTTAAATTGCGCACATTTGACATCCAATTTCATTAACTAATCGCTTTAACACAGATGGCATTTAACGCGATTATATTGAACCGAACTCACTCACTCTTTGAAATGAAATTACATACCGAATTATGTGCCAAATCTTCTACCGGTCATAGAACAGTTTTGTTAGAAGTTTAGAATAAAACAATAACAATGTAATGGTCTTTGTTGTCGGACCTCACCTTACCATAAATAGCAATAGCAAAGCTGTCACCTCGACCATACTTGAGTGCCCAGTTTTAATGAAGTAAAGTTATTATGCTTAATTTTAACGAGCTTTTTTATCTAAATTAAGCTTAGTTTAAATAATTGATGTATTAACCTGTTTGATTCCTTTACGGAAGCACTTTGAAAGTGTTATCAATTTACAAATACCCCCCAATTTAGAGTCACTTATTGTAATAAAAATACGAAATAAATATTATTTTCTTCCACAACAGATAATATCCCACTGCTGGGCTCGGATCTCAGGAGAGGGTTAAGGCCTTACGTACCCACGCTGGCCGAATTGGGGACTGACAAGACATCGGTCTGGCTACGTAATCTTGCCGTTGGATGTTTTCAAGCCCAACTAAGCTTCACGTCTGCTATTCTATTAAACGTAGTTATAACCAGCCATGCTGTGCTGTAACATATTGCACTAAGAAAGAAAGAATAAAACTGTCGCAAAAATAGATAAAAACAGTTTCTGAATTGATTTTTTTATCTGAAATTTCTGAGTTTATATATATATTTATTTTATAATATATATAGATATTTATTTTATAATATAGATTATGAGATTTCATTACTTTATTCAATAATGAATAAACTAAAATTAGAAGTGTTTTTATATAGACGGTGTATTATGAACCAAGTAATTCAAATCAAATCGTAAATTATTAGAAATTGACCTTCAGTCTACTGAAATGAAATAAAGAAATTGAAGTGAAATTTTTTGGTATGTTTTAGACCTATTAAGGTATTTTCATAATAATGCAAATACTCAAATAGGTTGCAAATAATGTGATTAGCAATGATAACTTTATGCTTCATTTTAATATAATACTCGTAATTGTACAAGTTCAGTTTTCTACGTTCTATTCGTGTTTTCAGATTTTCGGGCAATCAACGCTGAATTCAACATTCTCAACTAAAGGAGATAATAAAGAAATGGGTAATTTTTAATTGTTCAATGACCTCATTTTTTTAAACTAGTATTCATTAGACGCCCGATCAGTTGGAAATAATCTTTTAAAACGTTTATCCTTGGGAATAGCACCACAATGAAACTCTTACAATAAGTTATCGTATTCAATGGGTTTAGAAAGTGCAGGGACTTCCAATTATAATTAGGAATAAAAATTATTTTGTGAATATATGGTACGTACGACACTAAACTTACGAAACACACCAAAGCAATCGTAATTACTTCTTGTAATACAGAAAATCCTGAATCTATTTTTATGGGAAAATTACTTTTTCAAAGTATCATCTCTATTTTTCCAAAGTACGTCAGAAAATTCCGGGACGTTAGAGTGCTGTAATTGCGCACGCATATTGAAATTTAAAATAACTTGCACTCCACACAAATTTTGATTTCATCTGTCCTGGTAGCTTCAAGTATTATTGGAAGATTCTGCTTGATATTTCCACGGCTGTGTTCAATTCTTTCTTATACGCCGAAAAGTGCTATCTAATACCTCCACGAACGGTTTACCATAATACCGTCATCCCCGAATATTAAACCACGTTCCTATAGAACCCTTGCTTTATCTAGCGATAAAGAAAAGGCTCTATAGGAATGTAGTTTCTTTGAAATATCACATATTTTGCTGGGTATTGCAAAGCTATGGGGGTTTAAAGTAGCAAATAATTTCAGCAAGTATGTTACAGAGTATAAGTAATTTTAAATGAATAGTCTATTAGCTAAATTATTTGGATTAATATTTAAGATATTCATAGTGTAGACACATAAAAAAGGTAAAAAAAAATACTACTATATAACATCCCCACATCCATCCATTCTTAGCGCGAAATTTGCCTTTAAAAGTACATTTTTTCTATGCACCATATTTATCGTAATATGCACATAAGGATCGTCGTAGATTAATCATCTAACTAACCATATTACCTATGACCTGCCCCCATTTTTTTCCCCGCGCGGAAATCCCCTTGAATACCACCTACCAGGCTGCAGGCCGTATTCTAAACAATACTACTAAGTCACGTGATTAAAATAAAATATTAGTTAATATACAATAGAATAGTGGCAATAGCGATTACAGAAAAAAAATTTAAGCACTTAAACAACTTAGCCAATGGACTTATATCTGCTCATAATACGCTTTACTCAATCAAGCATGTGCTTGATTTAAAAGGACTTAAAAGATGGTTTCCTGAAAAGCATAGTATTAATTGTGCACGTTAAGACATTTGAGAGTAAAGGCAGTAAGGAATTAAGTTAATACTTGGAGAAGATTTTTCTTCTTTGAACAGAGGAATAATCCGTGTCTATTTCCAAGTTTTCAGAAAAATGTACACAAGGAATTAAAAGTATGATATATCGTAAGCATTTTTTAAAATATAATGTTGAGATTTCTCAGGCAGTCAATTTTATTCTATTAAAGATTAGATTGATGATTCGAGTAAGAATATTGAAAAGCACTAGCCTTAGAACTCTAGATGATTTTTATTTGAAGCAAACAAAAAGTTATTTAGAGAATCAATGTTATTTTTTAGGTCTATTCCTTGGTAAATGGGACCTTCCAGCCCAACAGTAAATTGTGAAATTTTGTAGGGTTTCGTCGAGTTCTTTTTCTCGAACTTGTGATTTGGCTTTCAAAATTCTTTAGATTTCGTAAAGTATGTATTTTACCCTCAATTTTTGTAATTAGTGAGATTTGAAACTTAGTAAATTATCAATTTCCAAATATCATTCAAAATTCGATAAAAACAAGTGTACATTATTTGTTTCGCTTTAAAATAATTAAAAGTTGTGATTTTACAAAAATTTCAAAATTTAATTATGTGATTTTTTTTAATTGTAAATTTTATATATCGTTTCTGCCTTGCAAAACACATTAATACTAGAGGTAATTTTTATTAATTATTAAAATCTTTTCAAGCTGTAAACAAATAATACCTTTAAGGAAACAATAAAAAAGGCATATCTTTTTTGATACGTTTACGAACTGTAAAATACTGCGATATATTTTAGCGACAAAGTAATCGAATGTGAGGACTATATTTATGTAGTAAGGTCTGATTTCCTCTGTTCATTTAAGATCCTAGAAACAGACTGCCAGATAATCTTTAAATAGCATATACATAACCTTAATAGCAAGGCAAAACACTAGACGTAAACTATGTGCCATAAATTGTTTTCCCACATAATTTCAGACTTTTATTCCCAAACCGTTTGCTAATAAACAACAAAGTATTTAAGAGACCATAAAAGTGAGATTGGTTAGCAATTTTATTCTAAGGATAATGTCTCAGCATTACATTAGCTCAAAACGTTATACAGATGTAGGTTACATCCCTTATTTGATGCCTTTTATATCATTTTAGAATAGTTTAGTGATGTCTATTATATTCTATTCGATTTATACAAATTAACTATAGTATATATTTATACGAATAGGTTAGAGAAGGCTTCTCAAACAGACACAAAATTGATCCTAAAATCTTTCTTTCCTAACAATAAGGTCCGTTTGGCTATTATTAATTTGGTGTGTGGATGGACTAAAATGTTTCGGAAAGACAGTAAAAGGTGAAGGTGCAATGAATTTAAAAAAAAAACCTCTTGAATTAGGAATATACCTATTCTGTGTTGGAACCTTTGTAAACATAGACAAAACGGACACATACAATACCCAAAACTCAGAACAATTTGTAAATCACACAAAGTGTTATCCAATGTGTTTATCAGACCAACCACCACTACGCCATCCAATCATATTATTTTTAAATTGAAGAACGAGACCGCCTGCTTTTCAATGATAACTAGTCATATCTGATCACTGACCGCTAACTTCCTCGTTTACAAGAGGGTTGATTGCTTGATTTATAAATTTGTGCGTGGTTTAACACAAGCATTTGATAAGTAGTTGTCTCAACCACAGTTTCAGACGGAAAATCAGGTTAACTAATATACAACATGATTTAGAATGATCAACAGGTATATCTAAAATAGCTGCTACTCAATGTGTCAGCAGAACGCACACTGTAAAATATGGTTGAATTAACTGAACATTGCGGAGTGGCCAAAACACTGTGTTGAAATATTTACATTTTAATTTGTGTAATTTATTTTCGTAGGAAATTATTTGTTTTAGCTATATTAGTCACATTTTTAAATTAACTATTTCTTGTTGTGGGCTCATTCGAGTAGTGGTTAGTGATCGTTATTGTTAAGAGTTCGTGGGTTCAAATCCCACCAAGATGAATAATTATACGAGATTGAATATTTATTGTACATCTCGATGTAATCTATCTATGAAATTTAGAATCTTTATAGTGTGATTACCATAGGTACAGGCTGTGACTTTTAGTCATAGCCTGTCCCTATGGTATGGTATGGTTTTACTTTGGGTCAGAGGACCGTGTGTATGAGGTTATTATTATTTTATTTATTTTATGATCGGCCTAAGACAATACAATTCAAAGACTTGCAAGATTCAAAACAAAGGGTCTTCTCTGAAACATAAAATTTTCAAGCGTATAAATGACTTTTAATGGCATAGAAATCTAGACAGCTATATAAGTTATCTTTAGCTATTTTCCTAAAAATGCTTGCATTTGTTTGTGTATTCTACACACACAAAGAAATTACACATGTACATGTGTGTCAATACTAACTCATAAACATGAATATAACGATGCTAATAAACCCATATTTAAGACTATAAAATTATACACATATTTTCTCCTAATTGTAAGTTACGCGATAAGAATTTATGTTAAAATGCGATGAAAATTTTAACCCGAGGGTGGAATATTGCCTCGAAGATGGGACATGACGACATTTGGATTACGTAGAGGCCCTACCACTAGTACAGAGGACCGAGTTTTATTTTATTTATTATGCATTATATCTAATGCTTTACTTAGGTAAAGTAGATATGCAAAGACAAAAAGAAAACGTATAATCTTGAGACAGACTTATACTAGGGAAATTTTGCTTACACTACAGATACAGTAAATAAAATAAATATTTTCAGACATTTTAACACACAACGCCATCTAGTCCCAAACTAAGCAGAGCTTGTACTATGGGTACTAGATAACTGATATTAATACTTATATACTTTTTTTTGTAAATACATACATATTATAGATAGAAAACACTCAAACTCCGAAACAAATATTTGCAGATCATACAAACATTTGGCCCGATTAAGGAATCGAACCCGAGACCTCTGGCACAGTAGTCGCATTTGCAACCACTGCGCTACAGAGGCAGTCAAATGTTTTGCATTAAGAGATTTAAAATGTTTCATTTTATTTAACCACAACACTGAAGACGCAGTGTGGCCGAATCGAACCGCCTGAAACCACAAGGTGTGCCAAACTGTATAGTGTAGGATAAATTTGAAAACACGTCTTATTAAGACATCTTGACTTCGCCTAGCACTTGCCTTAAAAGCTCGGTCGTGATTTTCGGATATGCGGCACTGAAAAAGGTGCCACACGCGCTTGGTGGCATCTTGAGACCAAATAAAATTCTAAGAAGCCTTGAAGGAAATATTCCTCCAGAACCCTCTACCTGCGTCACTCGAAAGGAAAAGATTCCATATTGCCTTACCTACTTGACTATAACTTACTGAAGCACATCTACTGTGAGAACCTAACGTCACACAATACAACTGTAAGACACACAACCAATCACCGTTCAGAAAATGCACAAGTTTCTTGAAACCATCAGTCTCAGCCGTGTACTGGACTAAGCAGCGTTAGGCTCTCAAATAACAATAATACTAATGATTGTATAAAAGGTAGGGGCGACGTGTCTTCAATTTCGTTCGGTCGCTAAGTAATGCCTGTGCGTTGAAAGCACTCACGCTCGCAGAGTGTTGACGGAGTGGTTCATTTTCTTTTGTCAAATTTTTCTCACTTCTTTACTTTCTCTTAAATAAATACTCTAGTGGAGCGTCTCGTTACTTTCTTTTGGATTAATAATGTATGAGATAGGACTAAATTCCATTTCGGAACCCGTACACATTATTTTAGATTGATATTCTTGATTTAAAAAAAATATAGTTAAGAGTTCGATACGCAAAAAGTGAAAGATAAAAGAAATACGGCAGGTAACAACTATGATTTTAAATAATGATATATTTTAATATTCTTTTAGAAAATAGTAAAATAGGATAATCTTATTTTATCAGTAAGTCCATACGCATAAACGTTGCAGTTTAAAAATAACCTTTTTCTATTCTTTAGGAGATTTCTATTTGTAACCCAATTTTTTTATGAAATATGTGGGCAAAATTGTGTATAACGATCAAATTATCATTCCTTAACATTGAATAGTTAATACAAAGACCGTATTAGGGATAAAATTATAAAAGCTTTTATATAGAAATAAAATTTAACCTTAAAGGAAAAGTAGTTTTAACTTATATATTTCACATCATTATAAAAAATTCGATATAATAAATAGTTAGCCCATTACGGAAAAATAAACAATATTTCTAATTATTTTCAGTGCGAAATTTTAAAAAGTATAATACTTACGAAACGTTGTATTTATTCAGCCATAAAATTCAGGAACAGTAATAAAGCTGACACTACCACATCCATTCACAAGCAACAGTGTCACACTAACAAACGCAATGCATCCGTCACAAACAGCGAGTACAGAGCCATAGGTGCGTGCGTGGAGAAGTACGGAAAAGTTGCGACTGTTAGCTCTGAGTACGGAAGCTGTGTTCGACTCGGCACCCGAAGCAATACTAGCCCGGGCTGGGCTAGCCGCCCCCAGCTCGCCCGCACCCGTGGCCGCTCTCTGCATTTTCAGAGAGCCTACGCGCAAAGACAACCTCACATAGAGCCTCTTATCCTTCGGGTGGAGCGTGAAGTCGTTAAATATTAAGTGACAGGCATCTAATAATGAGTAATTACATTTATGATGGTTGTGTTTTGTAATTGCTAACTCAATTAAATATTCAGTACTCTTTGATATGGCCATTACTAAATAATGCGGTCCTTTTTAGCCATTCGGTCCTTTTTAATAAACAGACACGAATTAAAATTTTAAGGGTATTCAAAAGAGTAGGTTAGTATATTGCGGTTTTATTAAAAACGTTGCGTTTAAAAATTAACAAAAAAATAGGTAAATTAATTTAATACATATGTTTTATTACATCAACAACCCATAATATCCCACTGCTGGGCTCAGGTCTCCTCTCAGAGGGTCAAGGCCGTACGTCCGCACACTGGCTGAGTGCGAGTTGGAGACTGGCAAGACAACGTTGTGCTACGTAATCTTGCCTTTAGATTTTTTAGGCTGCTCAAAGGCCTCTAACTGAGCTTCACGACTGTTATCCAATTATCATGTATCATGCTCGTGTTATCATGCCACAGGTAGTTACCCATCCAGGTACTGACCGCGCGCGCCGTGTTACGTATGAGCGCCTATGTTTTCTTCAGGAGTTATTTAATGTATGTCATTTTTTATCATTATTTATATACTTCATAAAAATGATGTACGATATACATGTAGGTCAAAAATTGCAATAAAAATACCAGCCGTCAAAATCAATTTTTTTTTGTTTGCTAATGACGGTGTTAGCCACCATTAAACAATTCTTTAAGGACGTGTCTCCAAAGGTTCCAAAAACAAATCATAGAATGTCAGTGTCCTATAAAAAAATCTAATAAGCCACAATATTAAGACCTATTATATATTATTATATAAGTATTTTATTTGTAGAACCAAGGAGATTTCTTAAATATATATCTTTGTTAATTTCAAAAGAACTACATATATCTACTTGATGCACTCATAAATTTGTGAAATCATTTGATTCGTTATAACATGATTTATGTATAAATTTCAACTTATTTAAGAAACCAAATACACAATCGATAAAATCTTCCATAAACACTAACGATTTAGATACACTCGATTCAAACAACGTGTTCATTTAGACGGTATCATAATTCCAATCTTCGCGAGCCAATGTGATCTATATCTACAGAATAAATCTGTATATCGTATATTCGTACCCTTTCCTATCTCGCATTGGGTTTCCATCTGTCAATGAGCTTAAGCCAATAGGATTTCAAATATACTCACTGAAGAACTTCTCGTGTTCTCACTGGGATATATGTGAATATATTTGGGTGCTATAACACTACACTCGGTCCGTTCTTTTCTGTTTTTGACCATTCAATAAG
Source organism: Hyphantria cunea (assembly GCA_003709505.1). Lineage (NCBI taxonomy): Eukaryota > Metazoa > Arthropoda > Insecta > Lepidoptera > Erebidae > Hyphantria > Hyphantria cunea. The sequence goes on from PKRV01000125.1 coordinate 94,911, forward strand.
TGGTCAATTAATGACAGCTTTAATTATCAAAGATTTCGGTTAAAGGAAAAAATGTAATTTATGTATATTAACAAAAAAAACGTGTTGTACTCCGGATTTGCCGGCAGAAGTGAAATCTAACGTTATGCATTTTTGATATTTTTTAATAGTTACGGAATAATTTTATACGAATTCCTTTAATTACTAATATAAAAGTACTATCATTTATATGGTAAAATACAATAGATATTCATTTATTGCGCTATCATACACAAACATATCAATTTATGGTCTACTCTCCCTCCGTCTTACGAATTTTCGAACAGGTCACGTGTTCTGACGCGAGTTTGAAATTTTATACCCAACACAAAAATCTTACGAATTTTCTATCAGATCAGTGTCCTGACGCGAGTTCAACATTTTTTACCTATGACACAAAAGTGCACACAACGCCGCTTAAGAAGTTTACACTTTAAAATTAGTAAAATTTATCAAGAAAAAGGCTGATAATGCTTTGGTAAAAAGATTGAAGTTATTTCTTTTACGCAAAATATTCAATAACAAATGTTCCTTAGGACTGAAATCGTATCGTAAAACGTATTGTGCATTATTTGTTACTTGTTGAGTGCATTAAGTTTGAATTTAAATTGAAATATGTCGATGTTATTTATTGGATATAAAAATCATGATTATGGTGTTCGAGAAATAACTGATTGCATCTGTTATTGAAAAAAAGCACACCTAGCAGCGCAGCATTTTATAAACAAGACAAATATCAATTTAATCCAATCACCATTTGTAAATATTGTTCCTTGAATATTGAATAGCAAGAAATATTACTACAGTTTAGTATAAGACGATGGGTTTAGTAAAAACAAGGACCCCAAATTGACTCGACCCAGAATACTAACGAAGCAATAATAATTTTATTGAAGGGAAGAGTTTAAGGGATACTATATAACTCTTCCGTACGGGGAAGTTAAATAGTATTGATATTTAATTAATATAAATTGCTACGATGGCTTTGAATGAAGCCTTACTTGTGGTACTTGCCTAATACTTACTCTTCTCTCAACCAAAATTTGAAGGGTTTTACAGGACTTGATAACATTGTTTTAAGTTAGATCTTATTGTGATCTCGATACTCAGATATTAATTCGATTTGGTCATCAGTCTTTCTTTTACTGCCGATCGACATACATTCGGATAGAAAAATCTCTCTCATGGTTCTTCTCGTAGACCCTGTGGGGTCTTGGGGTAACTTTTCCAGCCTACGGTACGTACGTACTTTCAGCTCGTTGAATTAATTTTCTACGCCGCCTGCAACTTCAGGTGGGTCATTGGGTTAATCCCGAATGGAGGGGCATAACTAACAGGGATATGCTAATAACGCCCGGATCTTGTTCAGTGTGGTAACCTGTGCTTAGCGAAGTCGAGTTCCTAGCTGTGTGGACCTTTAAGAGCACCCGTCAGTCAGCACTACGCTGGGTGTTCGGGATGGTTAGGGTGGCGTTGCCACGGAGACGAGATCTCGTGGCAGGCCATACTTGTCCGGTGGTCGCCGATGGCAGGGAATGAGCAACCGCTGGTGGCGCGCTTGCGATCCGTCGGTACGAACTAACAGGCTGGTACTCAGGCATTCCTCGAAGTCATCTAGGCTCTCCACGCGCAATTTCCTGGAGATTATAGTGTTCCGCATAAAATGAGTGGCGTTTGCGAGAGTGCATAGTGCGAGCGATTGCTACACACGCCGTTTCGGAAACGAGCGTAAATCGGGCCGGGGCATCATACGCTATTCGGGTGTGATGGTATGAGCCGCAGAAGGAAACGTACGGCACGAACCTGGGTAGCGACGATGTTGACACGGGGCTTCATGCAGAGAGTGCCATCAATGGTCACGCCGATATATTTCAGCGTCATGGACTACTCGACATTCTGCGCCATGAGCTTCAGCTGCGGCAATGGCACCGTCCCTATCGATATCGCCTGAGTCTTCGCCACGTTAACCGTCAGTCTCCAGTCCTTCAGCCAGCTGGGAAGTGCGTCTATTTTGCGATATTGAAAACTTTTAGCAATAAAAGGCCACATTACATATGACAGGCTATACTCGCATTTAGCTTATTTTTATTTTTGGTTAATGTAGTCGATATTGACCAAAAATAAAAACCGGCCAAATGCGAGTCGGATTCGCGCCCCGAGGGTTCCTTTCAAACTTGTAGGTAACATTGCTTCGTACCAAATTACAAGATTCTGAGTTCACGGGAAGTACCGTGTAGGTTTTGATTACCTCGCGCTTATCGAATATTTGCAGCATAAACGATTGTATCTTTTGATTGCGTTGGCTTAGAATTTGATTTAGCACAGCTCTGAGAAACAGTAGACCTGAATGTTTGATATGAATTTCAGCTTGATACCTCCACGCGTTCCTAAAAAAGGGTCTTAACAGACAGACAGACAGACGACAAAGTGATCCTATAAGGGTTGCGTTTTTTCCTTTTGAGGTACAGAACTATAAAAAGATATACCTATCAATAAAAGGTAATGAAATTGAATATAACTGCATCATATAACTAGAAATGTTTATCAGTTATGTGATAATTATTGATTTCTACTCCATAGAGCTCATTTGTAACACAACTGTATACGATGTTACATATTAGTACGGTATAATATTCCTTCGCCACAAACGACACACTAAACATGAAAACTATAACTTCATGATTATATACCCACGTAGACTTAGTCTTTGTTAATACAAACATCGCAGTTTTATAATATCATTTTTATAAATTGTTTTATCTCTCAAGGCAGTTAACTCAAACTGACAGAAGCTGTGGACACATATTTTTAGGTATATACTAGGTCAAAATATGATATTAGATTTAAAGATATAATTGTACGATACATTGTTTGTATTCCTAAAAATAAATAAACAGAGAATAAAAAACCTTGTAGCAGATATTTTTAGAACCAAACTTAATACCTTTGCTTCCAAAATTATACAAAATATGGTTATTTTAGCCTGATGTGATAGTTAATGATTAAAAACGTAAAGTAAAACCAATATTATGAGACAGGTTTCTATAAAAGTCTGTTGTTTGTTTAATACAATTAGGAGGGACTGAATCTCTAACCCAGAATACAAAAGAATTTAATTAAACGCTGTCCTACCCGATACCCGATACTCATACTAAGAACGTCACAAGTGTTACTGTTCCATTTACTAAGCCAAAGACCCTAAATAAAGTCGATAAGGTAAAAAACATTCGAAAAGGGAATTCGAATTTTAAGAATATAGGTCAGAAAGTGTGTGTACTGGGACAGACGGGATTGGTTCGCTTTAACGCAATACATAAAAGATTTTTGCATATTACATTCTAAATAGATTGGTGTTTTAATAAGAAGAATATTAAGATTCTGTGATAATAATCTATGATATAATATCTATTTAAATAAATATTGTTGTTAGTCTCACAGAATCATAGATTATATAATATTAACTGTGAATAGAAAGAAAACTTGAAACACGATCTATACCGTGAGAGAGCCACGATTCGGCATGATATGATTCGGCTCGACCGGAGTGATACCACGGTCTCACAGAAAACCGGTGTGCTTGCGCTGTGTACTATCAGGAGATACGTCTGTGCGTTTGCCCGCGATTCCATAAAAAAATACTACCACGTCTGCCCAGCGTGGTATAGTAAGCCTACGCCGTCTTGGTAGGAAGAGGCCTTTGTTCAGATGTTGATGATGATTTAACTGACCTTCTTATTCATGCTTCATTAAATGTTTAAAAATTTTCATGAGTTATATTTAAAGTAGAGGAGGCAAGAGGCAAGAGTAAACGGATCATCATTATGGTAAGCTCCTTCACATCGGCTTTCTAGTCACTACATTTCTGAAAATGGTGTTGATCTTGTATGTAACATCTACCACTTCACATGTGTCATAAAGCATAAAAACAACAATGCAGTGATAAATACTGCAAAAAGAGGTAAAAAATTAAGCTATAAAATACGTACGATGCCTATGACGCAAGTTTCACGCCTTTATTTACCCAAAAAGTACATATGTATAAACAGTTTAGCTCATGGAAAGCGTTCGGGGACGATGACCCGAGCTCCATGATTATCGTTCACACAAAAAGTGCTCAAAGTGCTTAAAGAAGTTTTCACTTTAAAAGAACCCATACCCAAGAATATATTTTTCTCAAAGCTATTAAGAATATTTTAGTCACGTTTCTGTTGAGCAAAAGTTAAGCTTCATGTAATTAAACGTCACAATTTTGTTCAAACATTCGCGAACTTAGCAAAGATAAAATACAAGTCCTCCGTCCTACATTTTTCATTACTATAAATAGGTACTCTTCCGTAAACAGGTACAGTCAGTACTCACTTAATCATATTTCCCAGAAAAATATCAATCTTTTACGAAATAATAGAGCTTTTTGAAACTACACACAAGGAATCGAGTCCGGGTAAGGCTATTGTTAATAAATACGATACAATCTAGAGCCTTCCGGAAAACCCAATTTTTGAATTAACAGAAATTTGAAGTAAATAGAGTTATTTCTGTATATTCTCTATTTGAATCCTATTAAGAATACGTGGAGGAAAATCGTTCAACTTCTAAGACACGTGTCAAAAAATTAGATTAATTACAGATTCTTGCAGTGCGTGATCTTGAGAGTTAGAAAATATTTTATTATAATTTTGAGTATTCTATGTCCAAAATTATTCGGGCTGATCAAAGACTAGAGCTCGGTTTTTGTACCTTTGTATTTGCGGTTCTCACTTTCTTTTGGATTTTATTCGTGAGTGGGTGACTTAAGAAATAATATTTTGCAACTGTTAATTAGGGTAACTGTGGTAGCGTATGTGACTGCTGTGCTAGAGTTCTCGGGTTCGATTCCTTAGTCGGACTAAATGTTTGTATGATCTGTCAATATTTATTTCGGAGTTTGGGTGTTTTCTATATATAATATGTATGTATTTTAAAAAAAAAGTATATATGTATTAATATTAGTTGTCTAGTACCCATAGTACAAGCCCTGGTTAGTTTGGGACTAGATAGCGTTGTGTGTTTATATGTCCGAAAATATTTATTATTATTATTAATTTAAATTTTTTCTAGCTTTATTTACTCAATTTTTACTTAGTAGGTAGTGATTTCATTCAATACAATTTAGGAATTCATTTACAAAATGCAAAGGATTACATATTTTTTTAATAACTTTTAGATATAGCACGCAATATATCACATTTCCTATTCATCTCTCACAAAATGTGGAGAACTTTAAAAAGACTTTGCCTACAAGTAGCTGAATATGTCGTGTATCACCTATATTCTACCTTAATACATGGAGATAAAACTCATTTTATTAAAGTATTACATTATATGACTATTTTGGTAGCTTCGTTACATGTGATGTTAGCGTCCCTATTCATATTATTGGTAAAAATGTCTTGAATTTTCCAAAGAATATACCCATATTTTTTGGTATATTTTCGAGTATATTGGATGGTAAAAGGTTGTTCTAATATTTCGAATACTCAGCGTAATTATATTAATGATTATCATGTTCCTTAAAATCTGGACATCTTCACTGATACTTTGTTCTTCTTGGTGACCATTGCGTGTTTATCTATATTTCTAAACTAATATTATAAAGAGGAAAGATTTGAGGGTTTGTTTGCATTGCATAGGTTCCGAAACTATTGAACCGATTTCAAAAATTATTTCACCGTTAGAAAACTAAATCATCGCCGAGTAATATAGATTAAATTACATTTACAAAAAAGTTATGAATCCGTATGAAAATTTCAAGATTTGGTCAAGTGTTCTAAACTTGGAAATTTTGCTAAGAGCGTGTTATAATATTTAATGTCTACCCGGTCAAAGCTACAAAATATGTATATAAATATATACTTTGATACACTGAAATACGATTAGTGTGTTACGTTTCTCTATGCATATAAGAATATATATTCTTTTACGTATGCGTGTGAAAAACCGATGCCAAAAATCATGTTACTATGTCTATTTTATCTCAATAACTATATGATTTCTCGAACATGTCCATTTGATCTTAAGACAGCAAAAAATTTTATTCTATGCAACGATACGTTATAATCATATACTGTACTCGAAATTCTAGCGACAAACACAATATTTAACAAAGTGTAACAAGCTCACAAGAAACATTGAGTTAAAAACTTCTGGATCCCAAGAGAGTACTGTGCAATTTAAATAAAAATCATCTCACTATCCTCAGAGATTAGTATACTTTCCGACTTAAGTCCTCGATCAACATAACAGTCCTATATCATGGCGGCTGCCCTACTACTTATTATATAGATTTATTTGATGTCATTCTAAGGGCTTCACATATATTATATAAGGGAGCTACGCGTTTTTATATACACGTGAACATTTATTTTCAATATACATACCCGGAGCTAACTAAAAAGACAATTAGGTTACAATTTCATCTACTTTGGGAGGCTCATACATAAAAATATCCCTAAATGCTTTTAATAGTCCACCGCTAAACATAGGCCTCTCCTTAAAAAGGATCTAAGGAAGTTTTATTTATTTAAGACCCTTAATATAATTCCTAATATATTTTTACATACTTTAAGGAAACTCTGTCTATCTGTATGTTTCACGCTATCGTTCGATTTCAATGAAATTTGGCATAGAAATATTTTGATTCTTGAGGAAGGACATAGGCTTCTCTTTTCCGGGACTAATGACGTACACATAGCTTCTTGATTTTTTTATGGAATGGGGCGAACGAGCAGGCGTGTCGCCGGATAGTAAGTACTTGCCGCTTTCTGTCAGATGATATGGGACAGGAGGAGAGGAGTATGGGCCTTCGATATCCTCACCCACTCGCTAAAACACAGCGCAGGCGCTGTTCCATACCGCTTTTCTGTGAGGCTGTGGTATCACTCCGGTCAAACTGGCCCATTCGTGCCGAAGTGTGGCTCTGCCACGGGAATTAGCTAGTCTTAATTATTTTGAAAGTATTTTACATTCCTGAGTGTACCACGGAAAAAACATTTCCTTGATATTTTGAATTTTTCTAACGTTGTTACACAGTAAGTTAAAAACTTTCGAATTACTTCGGAAAAGAAAATTTTCTCCCAACCTAATTCCATTTCATCATCTTTTCTTATGTGTTATCGATTGCGGAACGCCCATAAAAAGCGTCTACCTGCCAATTCAAGTAGGATGTTGGTCGTCTCACATCTCGTTTCCGAGTTCGTGATTGCCACTAGAGAGGCCATCATCCCCAGAGGTTGCGGATTCTCCGACTAAAAGGTCTGAAATGAGTCGGAAAATGTATGAGATCCATTGTGCATGAAGCACCTACAAGCATTTTTATCCTTCGAGTTGCATTTTTTTGGAAAATGATTCGCATGATGTGTGTATTTTCGAAAAAAGTATTATAAATGGTCAGATTAATTAAACTTATAGAATCTACTTTCACTTTATTTATATATAGAAGTTAACAAAAAAAAATTACATGAAAATTAAAATGCATTTCATTTATATCAACCTCTTCTCTTAACGATATATTTACTGCTTGCTTCTTTGTCTAATTTTAAATACATATTATTGATTTTTAAAATCTATATTTTTCATTTAAAATACGTTTCTTTCTCCATAGTTAATATGCTAAATTTTAATCCCCTTATTTTACCCCCTTACGAGATTCATTTACAAAATTCCTTTCTCCCAGCTTGTTACGTCACATAAAGAAACTACTTACAAAATTCAAGAATTATAGGTTCAGCGGTTTGGGCTGTGCGTTTATCTTTAGTTACCTTAGTCAGTCTGTTAGTTTATTATTTGATGATAAGTTTTATGCCCACATATGCATAAACGTTGCAATACCACACAACGTGAGAAACCGATCACCAATTTCATGACAAAATACAAATTGAGTATTTTGCTGTCGTATGATATGGCATCTATCTTCATTATATGTGCTTAAACTAACATCTAAAAATATTATTTCATTACCATAATTTATAAAATAATTGATAAAATACAAATTGAATACAGTATTTTGCTGTCGTATGGTGTGGCATCCATCATCATTATTTATGCTTAAACTAACGTCTAAAAATATTTGTTCATTACAATAATTTCGCAGATAATATTCATACGGAATGGATATTTTCTTTCAACGTTTAATTCTCCATTTCATAAGGTTTTTATAGGCTATTGTTTTAACACACACAAACAAAGGCCTATACAAATTTAATGATGGTTAAAGGGAAAAAGGGCAATCACGGTTACCCTGAAAACATAATAAAATGTAAATTGCCAATCATATTGTCAAATAGCGACATTTAGATACGACACGCGGATGCCACAAAAACATTTACTCAATGACATTGTTCATCTCGTAATGTTAGTATACATGAATTATGTAAATAGTTTATTGACTACATATATTTTATTGTTTATATTTGAGATTGAGACTAGATTTTGTCTGTGATTCCGGCGTATATGTCAGTTATCGTAGTGATTTTTGAAGTTGATGTAACTTTCTTATAAAAACAGCCTTCATTAGTTTTTCTTCAATATCTTTAATGTACAGATATCGACCTGTTCCTGAGTTAGCTATGAAGAGATTTCACTTAGCAACAAAGTTTTGTATATAAGTTCCATTTCTGCTATTTTTATGTACAATATTTTTTTTCAGGGTTGGAGTAAGAACAAAGAGTTTACTCTTTGTATACATATATATGCTATTCGAACATGTAAGTATAAAAATCAATGGAATATAAAACAATACGCATCAATGTTATGGAAGCAAGAATGAAAAGTAAACCTAATCTAGAAATAAGTAGCTCACTTTACTTTCTTGTCTACTTTCAGGGTTAGGTACCCAAAACGGGACCTTATTAATAAGATTTTGCTGCCCTTCTTTATCATTTTACTCGATATTGATAACGGCAACAGGTAGATACTTCAAATGAACAGATGGTACGGAACCCTTCTTGCGCGAGTCCGACTCGCACTTGACCTATTTTTTTTATGAAAAGTTGTTGCCTCTTCGCTTATAAAGTTAACACTTTTATACTAACATAATTTAACATAACTTAGGTAATAAGTTTAATAGTTAAACAAGGGACCAAAGATAATAATTTGATAAAAATTTAATTGCAAGAAACTCGACATAGAGAGTCGTTTAAAGATAAATAAAAAATCACCTATAACAAGGTTTTGCATTTATAATTAGAGCTCCTGGTATCTTGGTCAGTGTACTATTTTTGTAGTGTCTAATATATTCCTTTTTTTTACATTTATTGTGTACGTGGCCCCAAAATAATATATAATGAAGATAATTTATACCCATAATATTACAACTAAATACAGCGGCTATTTGTGACATGACTCTGTATAATACATGAGAACATTAACGTTGCGTCATTAACCAATCAGGCTAAGCCTGGAGAGCTCTATCTCTATAATTGTTAACTTAATATTGTGTATTCACAAGATAAATTATGGACATGAATTTCTCATAGTTTGAATATTCGCAAACGTACTCTGCTTTTCATCAACAACCCATAATGTCCCACTGCTGGGCTCGGATCTCCTCTTAGGAGAGTGCTAAGGCCATACGTCCCCACTGGCAAGACTACGTTGTGGCTACGTAGTCTTGCCGTTGAATGTTTTTTAAGCCGCCCAAAGGCCTCCAACTAAGCTTCACGACTGTTATCCTATGATAACAATCGGGACCGACAGCTTAACGTGACCTCCGAATCACGGAGACGCTCACGATAACATGCCACCAGCGGTCACCCATCTAGGTACTGACCGCACCGTCATTGCTTACTCTCGATGATTGTTTCTAATCACCGAATGCAACTAGGCTATGAGCGCCTTTTAGTTAAACCTAACCTACTCTTATAAAAATTTTAGTCATACTAATTATGTTAGGCTGACTAAAACTATCACAGTGTGGTTGATCTTTGTAGTGAACAAACGTCTTTTTCATATTTTGGGTTTAACTTCCAAAGATACTATATTTAATTAACTTTTAATACTATTTGATTTCTCTTTTACTCTGATTCTCGATTTAGAATACGGGTATATTAATAGCCAAAGGCCTATTTTCAAGGAGCGGCCTTAATCCAGCTGTACACTACAAAAGGCTGTTGATATGATGTAATGCCTTGTTGTGTCTATCTGGTTATTTAAGATTCAACAATTTATATAATTAGGTATATTTTTTATTATTCCTTACCGCTTTTTTACGAGTCTTGTTATCAAACTAGGTTGGAGTCGGCTTTAAGTCTACTACGATTCTTCTGCGACTGCTGTTAGACCTGCGCAATAGAAGTACTAGGCGATATCTACATAAGTTCTGTAGAAAAACTGTTGTCGGTCTTTTTAGGGTACTCTCTGAAGTGAGACCGATGACTTATCATGCACCTCGTGACACGGAGGTATCACTATATGTTAAGAAAAGGTAATCCATCGTTGACTGACCTGGCTAGCTTTGAAATGTGTTATCAATAAGCCAATAGCCCAATGAGTCTACTTAAATAAAAATAAAAAACACGAAAATGTAAAATATGTGTATAACTTTCAATCGACTGCACCAAGTTGTATTTTTTTTTGTGTTTGTTATTCTCAGAACAACAAGAACAAACAATAAGTTTTTCGGTAATTCAGAATCGGTTCTCACGAAAATTAATATGGCAGTACGAAGTTCGCCGGAGCAGCTAGTTATTTGATAAATGTGATCAAATAATCAATTTCTCAGCGTCTTTGTCTTATAAAATAATTAACGTAACCAGTAATTGATATGGCACGCCATAGGCGGTAGAATTCGTTTATTAAATCTAAATTATGTGTCAAAATTGGTTAAATGACATTCAGATATGGTTCCCATATTACAGCACTTTGCAAAATCGCAAAATTTAATACGACTACAATGTCTTAGAGGGCTTTAAAAAGCTTATTTCACATCGTTAACATGCAATGGTGCTTTTAGCTTTTATTTTATAACTTTGACGCGACGAAATTGGGTGTAATTGCAAGTAACTGTACTTTGTACCTATTTTATTCATAATGTTTTACTTTTATTACCAGCATTGCAAAAGCTATGTGTGATAGATGAAAGTTTTTTAATTTTGATGTTCGGTGTTGGTGTGTAATAATAACAACAGTGGGACTTTACGAAACACAGTGATCTTTATCGGGCCACTATGCTCAGGGTATTTCAAGAAGTTTAAAAAAGCTATTATTTACTGGTAAAGAACTTTAAGATAGACTAAGACAAGTTTATTTATTCTGCCAATACGCAAATATGTTTTTTAGTCTCTTCTTCAAACTTTGGATTGTTTTATATTATCGTATAAAACATCAACATTTTATCCCCTAGCTATTATAGGTATGTGTTAAAAATATCGTCAGTTTCTTAAAGTTACCACACCCAAAGGGTAAAACGACTAACAGGTATTTTTGTTGCCGCTATAACGAAAAATACTAAAAAACAGAATAAAATAAATAGTAAAGTGGCCCATACAACTAATTTGATTTTTTTTCGTTTTTATAGAAAATAGTACAGAACACTTAGTGCGCCAGTTCGACTCGCTCTTAGCCAGGTTTTCTTTTCGATTTCATGATTACAACTATTAAAATTAATACTGACAAATATCAACACGTTGAAATTGCAAATGTATATTTACTGGAACCTAATATTTACATTGTTGCTGTGTGAATCAGCATGCTACAGTATGCCGTCTTTCGAACAATCCATAAGAAATATTAGAAATATTATTATATTATTATATTTTTCCGTTTTTTCGTTAGTACTTATTCTCTCCAATGAAACAGCGGAACATTTAACGCTCTTTCTCATCTAGCTTTCTATTAATCAACAAGCTCTTTTATATTCACGAGTTCTTGTGACCAAAGGTTCATAATAAGGTTATTAGTTACCTATATTTCTATTATAAATGCGAAAACTTCATCGGGGACTCAAAAAAATTATTTTTACGTTACAAGTGCGTGGTAAGCCAGTAAAGAAGTACGGGAAGAGGCTATTTAGGCTCTGATGACTAAACTTACTTACTGATAAGCGATGAAAGACTTAAAAGTGTAGCTCATCATCATCATCGTCATCCTCCAGGTCTCTCCTTAGAATAGAGATTTTGGCGTCATGTTGAGATGAAACAAATCTTATGCATCTTGGACGAACGGCATTTGATATATCCAAATATAATCTCTCAGGGAGCTTGATGTTAGAAAACTATACTTATCAACGCCGTAAGATCCAACCGAAGTTTTTATCGTTTTTTGAGTATTAAACCATCTAGACATCAATGTGTTTCACAATAACTCTTATAAAAATTCAATCTATATGATGAAGAATGTTACGCGAATGATCAATAAACTTTATATTTGATGTTTATAAACTTGCGTGCCAAACAATCGCTTCGTTTTGAAACAGAACAAAATAAAATAATTAGAAAATAATCTTTATTTGCTGTGTGAACATAAGCTTTTGAACTTTATTTACACATAATCTACCATTGCCCTTAATCGACAAACACCCTTACATTACACATTTTAAAAAATAATATTTCAGACGTTTATCTGCATTTAAAGTGTATAAACATCTTTCTTTAATGTAATTGATAATTCTCGTTACTTTATTAACAATTTAACGTGATTTTAAGTGTATTTACTAAGGCCGTTCAACTAGTGGCCCTAATCCAGGAGGATTAAGCCTGCGTGTAATCGCTAGATGTCTTCATTTAAGTGGATCTGCAATATTACTAGTGTACTGAAGGTTTTTAGAGACTGGAATCTTCCATAGACGATCGGGTTCAGGAAGAAATCGAGTGACATCATTCTCACGTTGACTGGGCACTTAAATAATGAAAAATCGGGCTCGTGCTGTTTTCGGAGCAGTGTATAATCAATATTCATGGTAATGATGGATGCGAAGCCCTAATGTTAATACAATTGAACACCTATGAGAAAATTAGAAGAAGAGGAGGAGGAGAAATTTCCCTAATAAAATTTTTGAAAATGAGCACTGTTTTGTTTTTGAGCCTGTAAAATCGAAAAAATTGTAATTGGTGTAGCTAAAACATACTCACCTTAATTTTTTGTCAATAAACCAATACCAAAAACTTATTTTTATTGATTTTAGTTTTTAATTTATCGCGTGTGAAACCAAAGCATCATGGGTGGGTAGATTTTTTTGCACGCAAGTGTATATGTTTAAACTTTCGAAAAAAAAACAATTGTATTACCTCTGTACTTTCTATTAGTCCTAAAAATGTTGTTATATAAGTTTTATAAAAAAAAGTGAAGAGATTTTCTAGACTAAAAATGAAATAATCAAATAACCCCTGTTGACGTAGGCCCGTAACTTAGAGAAAATTGGCAATGATAGAATTATCCGTAAGAGGCTGGATGCGGCCCATTTATTGGAAATAGGCGCACAAGACTACGACGTTAAGGATTTGGGCTACCATTTTTGTTTATTGTAAATACGCAAGACAATTACTTAGTAAAGTCAATGTTTAAAAGAAGCAAGTTAATATTAAATTAAAATGTCTTTGAATTGAAATGGTTTGGTGTAGTTTCCAATGAAAAAAGGGGGTCCCATATTATTACCAATAAATTAATTTTTTGTTTCTTGAAAATTTTGGGTTTTAATATATTTAAAGCTCTGATAGCAAAATTTTAGTTCCACTGTAGGAATAATTTCCTTATTTTACCCACTACTTTATAAGTATTATGATCAAGGAAGAATACAAAAAGTAAGTCAGAGTTTTGGACGTTGTAAGGGAAAAAAAGTTAAATTCTGCTTAGTCCAAGCTAAATATTTACTAAATCTATACCAATAAACAAAATTGAAGTATTATGGGCGGCGTTAATTGCTTTTCCTCAGGCGGTACGTCTGCTCGTTTGCCACTATTCCATGAAAAAATAAAATACAAAATCTTTTTGTAATTTCAAACTAACAGCTTTTTATTAAATGCGCATTAAGATATATAGGGTGCTTACATCAAAAAAACTATATTCAAAATTCTTGTCTGTATACTTTGTCTTTCTGTCTATATGCGCGGGCTAAAGTCTGGAACAACCGGGCCGATTTTCACCTTACATAAAATATAAGGTACTAAAGCTTTAAAGTACTGTAAAGCTTGGAATATATTATGATGTTTTGTTTAGAGATGTGTCTAGATTTTTATTTAGGTACTTTTTCAGTATAAGTTTTATAATAGTATATGCTATCGTTACCTTTGGATCATTAAAATTAATTAGATATTTACCCGATCATGATCATTTATTTCAATGTCTATACATATAACTGAAACTAACTTCACAGATAAAGCACAATGATAATGGTATGCAACACAATAACAATCACTTCACTAAAATAAGAGAAAAAAATTATAAATTTAGTAAAATTTAATTTAATAACGCAACGATAGAATAAGCACCACTGTAAATCATAACACAGCTTAGAGATGAAAATGTTCGACTTCAAAACCCGTACAGAGTGTATTTTTTTAAAACCCGGCTTGTGAAAAAATTGTACGCCAAAGCCGACCCGATTTCAAAGAGCCATAACGAGCAACTGTTATATCCCAACAAAGCTGAACGAACAAATTCAACATAGTTGATAGAACGCTTGTCTTTGTTATAAACAGATATCGTACAAAGACAATCGCAGATGTTACAATTGTATCATAAATTAACCACTATTTGGAACGCAGGGGCAGTTATGTGCCAACGGTAAATTATACATTCGATTAATATATAATAGCTTCAATTGGATTCAATAGTAATGAACGTCGGGTCAAATTGAAACTTGTTTGGCATTCCAAATATACACATATATCATACAAATGATATATTTATACTATTATCATGAGACTGAAGAGTGTTTCTCTCTCAGGAATTATTGGTTCAAATTAAAAAGTATTTTAGGGGTAAATAGCTTATATTCAAGTAAGACAACATTATAAAATCACGCCACGACTAATTGGAGCCCAGTAACAATGAAAAATATTGCAAAGATGGTAATGATATGAACATTTAATGATAAATAGACAAACAATTTAATGAAAGGCGTCTTTTGACAGTGGTTTATCAAATATTATATTTATTCAATAAATATTTGATTAATGATCTAGTGTATGGTGACATCCTTCCGTAAAATATAGCTATTTCAACTATTTTGTGTCTCAGTTAGACTTTTCTAAGTCTGACTGAAGATTAACTGAACGACTGGCCTAGTGGTTTAAGCTTTCGCTACGCCGCTCCTTCGCTATTTTCTACAGCACCAAGTATTATGGGTTTAAATCTCACGTGGGATAACACTATGTGTAATTCATAAATTGTTTTTCTGAGTCTGCATGTTCTTAGAGTTCATTTTATGTTTTTTTGTAAAGTATCCTATTGTTAATTATATCTGTAGTACTAACAACGGTGTCTAACGCGGAAGTCGTATTATAAAAAAAGATAAATCCTATAACGTCGGTGTGAAAGCACTGATGGCAACTATAAACAAAAAAATAAAGGACTCCAAAAGACAAACGAGTTATCTCAGTCCCTTGTGGAACAAACATTTATTTTATATAAAAAAATTGGGCTATTCAGCCGTTATTACAAAATTATTGCAGTGGGATATTGTAGAACTTTATCGGTATAATTAATCATGGGGCGGGCACTAGTTTCGGTCATTAGTAGGCTAAACATGTCTATTCAGACCACTTTTTCGAATAATACCGTAATGTGTAGACATATTTTACTAAATATTTTTGCATTATGATGTTTGTTTTAGTTAATTATTAGCAGTAGCAATTGTGTCGGTTCGTAACATTTACCTCTTACAATTATAGCTAATTTGGCTATTAAATAAATATACTTAAATGGAAACCTTCAAAAAAAGAGTGAACTCCTTCTTAAAAAGACGGTAACCCTCTTATGGAGACCGCGTCTCGGCAAACGTAGTGTAGGACGTCCACAGGCCAGGTGGAGCGATGATTTGCGCGGGACGGCTGGCAGGAGCTGGATGCGAGAAGCCATTGATCGAACTAAGTGGCGTGAAATTGGAGAGGCCTATGTCCAGCAGTGGACTGCGATAGGCTGATGATGATGATAATAATGCTCTTGTGACGCCTCTCGTGTTGCGGGTGTCTGTGGGAAATTATAATCGCTTACTATCAGGCGATAGGATAATAAAATTTCTAGAAAGTAAGGGCAACAGCGGCTAAGCACGATAATTTCAAGACACTGGTTGCAACGAATTATTTAGAATGTAATTCATTTGGATAGATATAAAATAAATACACATTACCTCTATAAATTAAATAAAAAATACTAGCTTACAAAGGTCAGTAATATACAAATAAACATTCATATAAAGCTAATAAAAATGTGATAAAAATAATTTTGTATTGTTTATGTCATCGTAACTCACTTGAGTCCTCAATATAGACCTCTCCTCTGCAAGTACGTTTGGCTTATTATATCACGCTGGCCACTGGCTTAATATATACACGTAAAAGGTCTATTAGTCTTTAACTTTTAAAAAATATGGAACCTGCATTCCCAATGAGTATCTGACCACTTGGATTCTGTTTATGCTTTCCATCAGGCAGAGTATAGTCATTTTGGCAAGGCCAAACATAAAAAAAACCTGTATTATATGCGAAACCTTGCCTGTTGCAAAATATACTTAAATTAAAATTACCAAGATTGTTCCTTGTCAAATAATGACTCAAGAGTAAGTCGCTTTGTCAATCTTTAGCCTACGAATATATTTTTAATAAAACTCAATAGCAGAACGTAAAAGAAAATATTAAATTGAATGTTTTTTCCAGAATCCCGTTCATATTTTTTTAGATTGTAATAGTGGAAGTGCTTTCAACATTTTACAAAAACTGTTCACGTTAATAGCATACATCCTTTTACTGTCTGCATTATAATGCAAACATGAAATACGTTAAAGGTGTAACAAAAGTTTGAACAAAGCAAGTTAAACAAGAAAGAATATTGTTTGCTTGCGGTGAATACACAGGGATATTATGACTCCAGGATGCAAATGCCTAGATATTTTATGATTACTTTAAAGTAGCTAAAACAAGCTTTGCGGACTTAAATCTGTTAATGTAGTAGTGCTTGCTGTGTAAAGTGAACTTGCGAACATTTATTTTAATGTCTGACAGCTTTGTACGATCATCAATATAATAACCTTTAAGATATTAAAAGGAACAAACGGCCTACTAGTAGTAACACTAGCTAAGGATACTCAAGACACGCACCTGCATGGCTACCCTTTATCCTCACTCACTCGGTGAAACACAGCGCACGCGCTGTTTCCCACCGGTATTCTATGAGGCCGTGGTATCATTCCGGTCGAGCCGGCCCATGCATGCCGAAGCGTGGCTCTCCCGCGGTACGGTCTTGGTTCTCATTTAGCAAAAATATATTCACAGTAACCTTTGTCTAACCAATGTATTGTTGGTTATTGTGACCAAAAATAGCCTACGTCCTTTCTAAATAGTTAGAGTATCTTCATGCCAAATGTCATTTAAATCGGTGCAATGGTGGTAAAAGCCGTGAAACTGGAACAAACAGACAGACAGACATTCTTTCAAATTTTTAAAATTACGTGTGAATATTCTTTTTTATTTATTTATGACACTAATTGTATTTTCATCGGAATAAGAAATCTATTTTTATTTCCTTCATTTAATTATGCTGGAGAAATTGTTCTCATTGCTTTATTCAGTCTATAATGAAAGGGATTTGAGCGTAAACCTTCCACCAGATGATAAATACAGAGAATATGAAAATGTAATTCGGCTTCTAAATATAATCTGGATAATAAATTCATCTTGAATGAGTTCATTCCTGGGCCGCGAGCACTTTCAACTGGCGTATACGATTGCAATACATGAGATTTAAATTCTAATGTAGATTGTCATACTCCTTGCTTTATTGAATATTACAGCAGAAACCAAGATCAAAGGTGAAATAAATCATTTAAGTTGTTTCCAGGCGCTTTGTTTACTTACTTCAGCAACTAGGCAAAGCTTGTATATACTGTAGGAGGCAGGCTGCTGAAAAATTTACAATCTATTTATTAATACGGGAAGCAAAACCTTTGCACCCCTTTATATGTTAATGGACGAGTATGAAATTTGGCACAGTTCAAATTTATATGGAGGAAGAGTTAAGAAATCGAAAAAAAAACAAAAACATGATGGATTTCTACCACTGGGTGATCACAGTTATTGCTAAATATACATTGCAGATAAATTACATCGACTACTAATTGCTACAGACACAAAACAAATGAACGTGCTCATCACTCAATTTTTTATCCTGTACAGTTTTGTAGTAAGTAAATTGTAATGAAGTCTGGTAGTAATGATGGAAATTTAATACAGTAATAATTGTTTAAAAAATAAAAGAGGTAATTTAAATATTAACACTTTTTGGACTAACTTACAATTTACAACATTTTCAAGACTTTGTAGCGGTTACACTGATATTCAAAGTTTTAGTTTATTTAATGTTTAAAGTGTGAATATCTGTATTAGGAATTACTGTTTCACTGAAATGGCCTTCTCTAATCCGTCGATTAAGCAAACGATTACACATTTTACACCCTTTGATGTAATTATGCCTATTTACAACTGCAAATTAAGACGTGACTTTGTAAGTTATTACAACAAGCAATTCCTATTGAATGGACGGACTATCTAAATTTATAACTTATATACATACATTTCCTGTTAATACTGTTTTAATATATTACCAACAAGTATTATCTAATTCGTGTATATATCGCTCTATGTGATAATTGTACTTAACGCAGTGCCGTGCCTGTAAGCACCTGCATAAACCCCGATGTATAACTCCAAAAAACGGAGATCTGAATGATTACTCATAAAAACAATATTGAACATAATAAATACACCAACAGAAACTCTCATAAAATATTAAAGAGCATAGAAAATGCAGATAATGTAGCAAGTGATAAAATACTACGTACACAGATGCGTGGGTTGTTAGGAATCCGCAAAATATGCTCAGATACTGCTCCAAAACCGCAGTTAGCCACATGTGGCCATATTGGAAAGGACTGTGCAAGCTATTATTTCCTCACTCACATACTTGTGGGTAACGTTACACGGACTAAGGGAATTTATTAAAACCCTTTATATATAACAAAGGTAACTACGGCCTTTAGATGAAAGTCGATCATATCAGAATTTTCTTCAAAGGGTTGAAATTGAAGGGTATTGCTTGGATTTGCGCCGATCAACGATTTATTTCACTCACATATTTGTAACCTAAACATTTTTACCGAGAATCTTCAAGAATAAAGGCTTACACTATTATATTTTGGGAATATAAATACGTTTATTATTTCTTAAATTACTGTCGCATTATATTCTGGTACTTGGAAAATATTAAGAATAAACATGACAGGATTTGAGGCCCTGGATAAAAGACAGGCTTAGTTATAGTGTTGTCAACTGCCCAAGGAGTTTTGTCTTGTTTTTCGAATTAGTATCACAGATCTATATATATGTATGTAAAACCTGTACTTTATTAAACTGTATTGAATCTATTTTACTTCTAAAAATAAAGTAGACTAGACTATCTCCCAAGATACAACAACAACGGCGAGTAACGCTGCGGAGCGAAGCTGGTCTACAAAACTAGCTTAAGTTACTCCTTATAAATATCATAAGATAAAAAAGTGAAAGTTCCATCATAATCGGTATAGCCGTTCTAAACTTAAAAATGGCTTTCTTTATGCAAGTTCTGTATTTATTTTCTTCCAGTGAAAAGCCGTTAATTAGAAATTACAAACAGATACTTCAATTTTATTTATTGATGTAATAAACATATGCAGCAAAACCGGTGTGAAACAGCGCCTGCGCTGTGTTTCACCGAGTGAGTGAGGATACCGGAGGCCCATAATCTAACCCTTCCCCTCATCTCCCTCCCATTCCCCCAGGGCCGGCAACACACTTGTGACGTCTCTGGTGTTACGGGTGTCCATGGGCGGCGGTAATCGCTTACCATCAGGCGATACATCTGCTCGTTTGCCCCCTATTCCATAAAAAGGAAAAAAAAAGCTAAATTATAATCACTTTTTGTAAATAGTAGTTCGCTCGAGTAGCACTCCAACTTATTTAAACATATATTTACAATTTAATGAGTAATCACTTCATAACCCAAAACTACAAAAGCGAGTAGTAAGCATCAATTGAGTCGAGATTCGTGCTATTAAATATGAAAACCATCTTTTTGTCTCAAGAGAAGGTGCCTGAGTGGTATTAAACAATCTTCGTTAAATTTTATTTAGTTTTTGTATTGCAATACACTAAATGAAAAACAGAAAATGAGATGCGATATTCAGAAACGACTCACAAAGAAAAAGATATATATAAACATATAACGAGTCACGCAAATCACGCAATTACTGGTTAAATCTGAAACTGGCTTTTTTGTCAGTTCTTTCATCTAAGACAGAATAAATAGTTACAACTTTTTCTACAAAACACACAGTTCCATTTTTATGTGAAGAACTGCTTGTTTTGTTTTCACACTCTATTGTAAAGAAGATATAATTCAAATTTAAAAATTTGCTACAAAATACAGTTCCATCATCATATGTGAAGAACTGCTTAATTGTTTTGTTTAGATATTCTAGTTTAAAGAATACATAATTAAGTTACGAACAAATTAAACTTCTCTGGCGATATAGATTTCATCAGTAAACCTCTGGTAGTGCCTAACTTTTATATTTTGTAGACTGCATCAAGTATGCGGCGACTTCCACATACAACGCAACAACATAAACACACTTCAGCGCCATCTACCTAAGATACGTCGAACTAAGGAGTTAACGAAGGAAACTAAGAGACTACCAATCCTACATCGCGCAATAGTAGGTCTCGCGCCAATTAACATATATGCAACTTCCCAATATCAGCCATTGGGCTGTGGCCCGCCAGGCATGATCACCTCGCCTGGTTGGAGGATCCTCCCTTTGAGTTGGAGGGACACGTGACCTGTACCTCCACAAGTATAATCTACGTTTAATTTATTTGGTGATGAGGAACATTATTTGAACTTTATTACTAAGATCCGTAAAACTCTATCTTGAAATATTAAGGTAGGATATTGAAATATTCAAGGAGTAGTAATTAAAAGATGAAACTGAGAACCACTTCGTCAACTGCCAGTTTCACTTAACACAGTTTGTCACCTTAAATAAGATTGGTGCAGATGAACTTTTTGATTAATTGTAAGGCCATTTATCTTCATGCTGTTCCGCTTATAGAAGAATAGAAATTTAGTTCTGAGTTAATTATATAATGAGGAAGACGTTTTAAATTTAGGTATCTGATAATCTGATCCTGTCAACCAGTGACAAAAAATCAGTTGAACTATTATATCTCAAAATTATTCATCATCCATTCTTTTTTTTATGAATGAGTCTGCCAAAGTAACTTGATTCTGCCTGATGGAAAGCATGAGCCGAATCCAAGAATCGTGGTCGCCATGCTCATTGCAAATGCAGTGCAATGCAATAATGCAGCATGGCGGCCTATTACGATTTTTCTGCGTCTTTGGACCTCCGATCTTGCACTCGCCAACGAAACACGACGGCACCAATGCTGTCATTTTATGTTGGTCTTCTGTGAGCATTCTGGCATGTACATACAAACTCCCGTCCTAACTTAAACATTTGCAACATTGTTATAGATGGGATTGAATTTCGAGTGCAGGGCGGCAGCACGGGACCCTTTTCTTCCGACTGACGCTGGTCCTTTACGGGCACGGTTGCTTCGGGAAGTACCTGCACTTGGTCGCTAGAAGGGACTTGGGTCCCGCCTGCCACCACTGCGACTGCAGTAAGGACTCGGCCCAGCACACCGGCGTGTGCCGTACGTCGCCTAAATTGAGTGTTCATTAACAGACGATGTCCGTGACAGGGTGGGCAAGCACTGGGAGGGGTCTGAATGTTGTAATAAACAGCGATTCCATCTCCATCCATCCCATCTCAGACGCAGAGTGGCATACCATGTGTTTTAGTTGGTCCGATTCCGACATACCACCCCGCCAAAAACCCCAGTGGAGTGACGGTCCGTGGGGTTTCCACACGTTAAAAAAGAAGGGATCGAATTTTGATATGTCTTTGTTCTTTATTCTTTCACAAACTTTTTGTGGTACTTTTGAATAAAATCCAAAGTAACGCAAGAAACATTGAAAACAAATTAACTTTCACCGTGTCTGAAAGTGAATATTTAATTAATGCTTATCAAAGAAATCATTAGACAATCTGCAAGTTTTAAAGATAAATACCACCTTTATCTCTGGTCATTTAAATATTTAACTACATAATGGGCTGAGGGTTAATTTATGTCCCACGGTTTTGAAGGCTGGTGTCGGATAGTAATGATATATTACGTTTTGTTTATTGTGAATTCATGACAGTATCTGTAAAATTTAATATAAATTTTATTCTTAAAGAATATATGACATAAATATTCTTTTAAATAATAATTTTAGTTACTAAAAAAGTGCATAAAATCATTACTTTATAAATACTACAGATTCATCTGTATTACTACTATAAAAAGTAAAGGTTATGATCTACTGAACCGATTTTTAAAATTATTTTATTAAAAGACAACCTCGTTTCTTTTGAGTGTCTAAAAGTGAATATTTCATTAATACTTCTCAAATAAATTATTAGACAATCTGTAAATGTTAATGATAAATACCACCCTGTGGTTTCTCTCTGGTCATTTAAATATTTAACTACATAATGGGCTGAGGGTTAATTTATGTCACACGGTTTTTAAGGCAGGTGTTGGATAGTAATGATATATTACGTTTTGTTTATTGTTAATTCATGACAGTATCTGTAAAATTTAATATGAATTTTATACTTAAAGTATATATGACATAAATATTCTTTTAAATAATAATTTTAGTTACTAAAAAAGTGCATAAAATCATTACTTTATAAATACTACAGATTCATCTGTATTACTACTATAAAAAGTAAAGGTTATGATCTACTGAACCGCTTTTTAAAATTATTTTATCAATAGACAACCTCATTTCTTTTGAGTGTCATAGGCTATTGGACACGAAAAAAGAGTACCGTAATATCAGATATACACGCGGGCTGAGTAGTTTGAAAAACAGGAAAAAAATAGTTTACAATAAGAAGATATAGCGTGTACAGTCTGGCACTGTTAAATCTTTACTGCATTTTTTGTGCCCCTGTTAGATTTTGAGTGTTTTCACATTATACGATCCGTTATCGGTATCATGCGCCGATACGATATCGCAGAGAGTAAAATGTATATATGTGTCGGTTCCGATATCCGATAGTCGATATCGGGCCGAACAATATGAGGGACCGATACAGATTTCATACATTTTGCTTCCTCCGATATCGTATCGGCGCACGATACCGAAATCGTATCGGGTAATATGAAAACCGTCTTAAGATCTCATGCTTCCAGGCTCTTGTAATACCTAAACATAAAAGTCTCCACGTAAAATGCTCTCGCCAGCTATGCAGGAATGATAATGTATTTGTAAATATGTAGTTGCAAAAATAAGACACTTGTACATCTTGAACGCTTGTGAACTTTTTCACGTACTATTAAATTAAACACGTTGCAACAATTACTACATTATATTCCATTATAATATATAGAATATATTTAATCAATCAATCAATCAATAAGCTTTACATTTAAAAACGTAGCCTTTCAGGACATATTTTGTTTTATAAAACTTGCAACTCAGTAATTAGGTTTCCTTATTAGCTTTGTATAAACTGTAGCGTTCTTAGTTATTTTATTTTTTATTTTTGACAAAGATTTATGAGGGTAAATTGAATGAAGATCGTTCTTATATGTCAGCAAACATTTTTCAATTCCAACTAATATTTGCTGCAATTAGAATTAATTTATAAAGTTAAGCAGGAATTTGAAATTATTAAAGTTTTACCCAAGAATATTTCTTTGCTATTTTTTATGAGGGACAGCTTGTGAGAATAAAAAGGAAATATAAATGATGCATTGCTGTCATGCTTTTTCTCGAATAGTAATAATAAAGATGTAAAGCAACATACAAGTTATTCTACAGGAAATAAGGAATTGTGAAATCATAACTTTATAAGCAACTTGAAGTACATATTCAGGTTAAAGTTGCTTTTGAAAAGATTTACATTACTGAAGTAGCTTGACACTCGCATCTGTCGTTGTTTATATAAAAATATGTACAAATCACAAAGGCTTCTAGTTTATAGTATACACTATAGATGTATTGTAATTTCGAACCTCTAGGATGTGGCGACGGGCTCAGGAAATAACTATTTATAATACCTATTGATGATCGTGATTGCTTTTGCCACCACGGCTAGTTCGTATCTGACCGAATAACATATAACAGGGTCAAGTGCGATAATACATACTGCCACTAGATTATTTTTCATATTACCTGGTTATGAGTTAAGTCATTTTTTAAATTTTACTGAAGAAGTCGTCCCGATGATTGTTCGCTTAGATCTGTTAAACTACTCAATGGATTTTAATGCAGTTTTCAGCGATAAATAGAGTTTTTTTTTTTATTTATAAGCTGCCAAAATGACTGTGTCCTGCCTGATGGAAAGCATGAACAGAATCAAAGTGTGGTGGTCACCATCCTCAATGCGAATAAGGACAATGCAGCAAGGTGCAACCCACACTATGGCGGCCTGGTGAAATTCTTTTTCACGCCACGCTTAAAGGACTCGGGATCATAGATAGATAGATCATAGAGTGATTCAAGAGGAAGGTTATATACATAATACATGCAAATTATAGCAGAGGAAATTTGAAAATTTCCGAAGTAAGCCAGGCCGGGTCGCTAGTTGGTAGTACTTCTTATATCCATAAATCGAATCTAATAGTTTGATATTTTGAACGATCAGTTTTGATAATACTTTGTAACATTATCATTAAAAGAGTATGAGGTTAACACACACGCGCTAAAATAAAATATTTCTTCAATGGAATAACAAGTATATTACTTTGCATTGCACATAACTCCTTGCAAACACTATTACATACAAATATACTTTAAATAAGCAAAGGAAATCCCATTATGCGAAAATGATATATCATCATCATAATCATCATCAACGTCTTTTAATGGACTTTGGACTGTCTCGGTAGCGCAGTGGTAGCATATGCGACTGCCGTACTTGAGGTCTCAGGTTCTATTCCCGGGTCCGACCAGGTTTGTATGACCTGCAAATATTTGTTTTGTTGTTTGGGTGTTTTCTATGTATAATAAGCATAAATTTACAAAAAAAAATATATCAGTTGTCTAGTACCCATAACACAAGCTCTGCCTAGCTTGGGACTAAATGGCGTTGTGTGTTAAATTTCCAAAATATTTATTATTATAATTTAGTAAAGCTCTGTTCAACATGAGCCTCTCCTTAGAAAAGAGGTTTTGACTTGTTTACTATATGTACTACGCTGGCTAGATAAGTTGGAATAGAGTTTGTTTTAAGTTAAACTTTTCTTTGCGATAATGTTGTTCTCCTTTAGTCGCCTCTTACGACACCCATGGTATGAATAGAGGTAATAAAACTTCTATAATATCCTTAATCCGTCACCACACGATAAAATACTTTGTAACACGAGTCTTTAGTCACAAACATTACAATTACATCAAAATAATCTATTATTATCTACTAATTGCATTCTCCCTGCAATTACCACGTCATGTGACATACCATCTGCTCACTAGACGATAATTATTATCAGTCAAAGGAACACTTAATACAAGCGTGTACCCGTTACAACAAGAGCTTAATAGGCAATTAACATTAATATTCGTGTAGGAGTAATAAAAGTTTATTGATTTTATACGGTTCACCTGCAAACTGTCAAGATGCAAGTGTCTTACATGGATTCTCTTTTTAAAATCGCTAACGCCTTTATTCTCTTGAATTATTGGCTAACAAATTGTTTTGACTACGTGCTTTAGCGTTGAGATGACGTCATTCCCATTCATTTGGTAGGTTTCTAATAACTTTAATGTTTGTGGAATGTGAACTTGGCTAGGGGGCCGATCGCGAGTAACCATCATCGCCCATCACCTGGAGCCCAAGAGTGACAAGTGCGTGGCCACCCTTTAAGTCCCTTCCTTGAATCAGGAGGAAAGCGGCTTTACTGCTTCATTGGCGCAGTAGTAAAGTACGCGACTGCTGTGCATGAAATCTCGGGTTCGATTCCCGGGTCGGGCCAAATCTTTGTATGATCTGCAAATATTTGTTTCGGTGTTTTCTATGTATAAGCGTAGCTCAGCATAAATAATGTGTCATATAATCTTCCCAGAGGACTTGATCTATTTAAAGTTAGTTCAGGATTTCAATTAACGAAGACTTATTCTTAGAGACTAACTGCACGCTAGATCTCGGATTCCGCGTTTTGCATACAACTCCTGTTCGTAGATTACACCTGGGACAGTTCTAAATGTTAATTAAGATGGTTCTAGCATAATTTACGACTCCGTTGAGACATGGACTTAGAGATTCTATACAAACGTTTATGGTACTTATTCTTCATTAAAATTATAATGTACAATTTTTTCTAATTATTTGTGGCTATCCAGTTATGTGTATGTCACCATAAGATTGTTAAAACTGTTATATTATAAACCAACTTGCGAGATTATAAGCTGTCTAAAGATTGTCAACTATGATATACTGCTTAAAATTTAACATACTATTTTTCATTACATTATAATGTGTAGAAGTTCGTTTTGGTCGGTCTTACAGTATTCCATTCTATGGCCTTAAAACTTTAAGATGATTAACCTAACCTAACCTAACTAGGTTACAAATAAAACACAGAGTATAAAATTTGACACAGTTCAAGTTAACATGGAGGAGGACTGCAGAAAATTTAAAGGCATCAATAATTATAATAATAAGTGAATCACGGTTGAACTTCGACCGCTAAGTCGAATTTGGACCGATCACTAGTAAGTATACGAGTATAATCTGCGACAAGTTTTCCAGCAGTCTTTCAGCGACAAACTTCTTTCTATTTCTTCAAAAACTTTACATACATTAATCACTTGAGTTCGGAAAGTTGAAGCTGTAATCAACATTATCAGATAAGTTTTGTGTGTTTATCTGTATAATTCATTAGATATTTAATTAATTATATACAGATATTTAAAATTTATGCATCTCAAGGCAAGTCACATAAATTACGCAAATCACATAAAGATGTTTTTAAGGAAATCCCTTATCTGCCTAGAATGTACAAGTCATAACACTAAAAAAACATGTATACAAAAAATACTAAGGCTACAAATGTTCAAAACATTTTTACCTTTAGCTAATGTTTATATTTAATACATAATTCATCTAAAACATTCGTGAGCCAAGAACCGTAGTATATACATAAGTAATGATACAAATAAGTGATCCCACTAATATTTGATCCTAAGATAACAAAATTATTTCTTGAAAAGTAAAACGAAACATCTATGTGCTGAATTGAATAAAGATTTTAAAAATAGGACATGTAGATATCCAATCATTATATGTGATCAGGCCACTATTTTCATTTATCCGTGAGAGATCTGCAAATCATATGTAAGTCCATGTGATTTGAGATTCTCTGATGGATAAATGGATTTGGTTTTCAGTTTTCCCCGGAGTAAGCCAGCTAAGGCTGCCATGGATTTGGTTTCTGTGGAAATACCACACACTCCTGACCCCTAATAACTGGATGTCGGAAGGTACTAATAATACCAAAATGTTATCTTCAAATACAGTCTCATCCCTAGATAATTAATATGTCTTATCATAGATATACTGAATTCTTCCACTTAAGGAAACTAGTAAAGATCATGACTAGAATTTGAATGAATATAAAATTAAATATTTGAATAACATTGACTTACAACAAATCTATTTAATTCAATACTTCGCGTTTTATTATACGTATTACAATTCGCGGGCAAGGTTAGCTGATAATAGGATCGACAACTTATAAAAATATATAATTATATATGTTGCATGTTTTTTTAGAATCAAAATGTATCCACGACAAATTTCATTAAAATCGTTTAGCGTTTCACTCCTGAAAGCGCAGACAGACAGCGTAACTTTAGTATTTTAACATTAGTAGGGCGTTACTCGGGGTTTTAACTTACGTAATGCTTTTCGTAACTTTATGTATTATACAAACTTTAGCCTCTATAAAATAAAAAAAGACATCAGAATAAAATATTGCGAGGGTAAACGCTAAAAATCTTGGGTTATTTAATAAGTCCATTATTAAGTTTAGAGAGCAACAAATGGCGCAAGGCCGCCTTGCCATTTTGTCCCTTATAGACGTACAGTTTTTAAGAAGAACCTTTTATCTAATTCTTTTTCTTATTAAGAGGT
Source organism: Hyphantria cunea (assembly GCA_003709505.1). Lineage (NCBI taxonomy): Eukaryota > Metazoa > Arthropoda > Insecta > Lepidoptera > Erebidae > Hyphantria > Hyphantria cunea. The sequence continues at coordinate 123,406 of PKRV01000125.1, forward strand.
ATTCAGACTAATGTTAATAGTATTTTATGGAAATTCAAAGTACTTTAATCCTTATTCTTTTATGTTACCTTCGGTCTAGCTCATATTAAATTTTATAGTATTTTGATTATTGAGTACATTAAGAACATATTATTTATGAACAAGTATATTTCTAGAAATAGTTTGTCTTAGAAAATAGAATAAAGAATACTTGACTGACAGTCCACGCAATGTTTAATTTAAGGTAAGTAGAGTTATGTTGAAAATGGCGCTTATTTCAATGACAACTATGATAAAACTTGCTTATGTGCAGAACTTATAGAAAACAAGATTATATTAAAAATGATTATTGTTTAAATAAAAATCATGATAAATCTTGCCTAGAAATCGGTAAGCACCACCTAGATACTTCAAAAGGGAATATATTCGAAGTTTAAGAAAATACAACTTACACATATAGAAAACAACTTTTCAGAACACATTCTTTGTGAGTTAAAATTACAGATGCAATAGGCCAACACATTGGTGTAACAAGAGTACGTCTATTCGATTCCTTCCCAGGACAAACATAATTTTATGTGCCAGTGTCAAGTATATATATCAGCTTTATATTTACCGTAGTACATACAGACTTTGTCTGGTTTGAGATCAGACACCCGTGTATGGAATGTATAAAGTGAACATTATTATATTTCTTGATACGTAGCAATTGATAAACTAAAATACTTTTATTTTATTTTAAAACAAATTTTAAAACAAAACTCCGATAAATAAGAAATAATTTTGGCACAACACAAACGAAGATTACACTGAGCTTTAAAAATTAAAGCAGGAGCAGTGGTACCGTGAAATATTACAAAACAAATTCAGATTCAATTACTCAGTACATTTCTCAAATTATATCACTAAGGCTGCGCAAAACTTGAGTTCAAACGAGGCTAAAGCGCCAGAGCTGCGAAGGTTTTTTAATAAAAACTTTTCAGTGGATGACGAACGACAACCTTCAGAGAGCTTTTCAATGTATATAGTCTGTCATCTTAAATGATATACTTCGGGAATGGCGCATCATCTCCGGATTGGTCTCTACGTTTACTATCATTTGCTTTCTAGAAAATTTGCTGTCATTATTCAACTTTTTTGTAAAGGTGCTTTATCTGTGGTTCCAGTCTAGACTGTCGTTCTGTTTCATTTGAATTTTTTGTATTCTCTTTAGATTTTTTATCGATTGTAATGAAATCTGTAAATTCGCCTTGTCTGTCGTTCATAAAAATATCTTTCAAATAAACACCATAACATCTGTAAGTTTAAATTAAGAAACAATTTTAAAATCAATATTTAGTAAAGTTATAGTAATAGTATTAAACCGACCAGAGTGATACCACGGCCTCACAGAATACCGGTGTGAAACAGCGCTTGCGTTGTGTTTCACTGAGTGAGTGAGGATTCTGGAGGCCCATACCCCAACTCCTTCCCCATCTCCCTCCCCATTCCCCAAAGGCCGGCAACGCATTTGTGACACCTCTGGTATTATGGGTGTCCATGGGCGGCGGTAATCGCTTACCATCAGGGGATACGTCTGCTCGTTTGCCCCCTATTCCATAAAAAAACAAAAATACGAGTGACGAATACATACAACCGCTTTTGAGAAGAACTTAAAATAATTTCCTCCTTTCACAATTACTTTAATATAATATATTAAGTGGTGTGTGGAAAAACAAGCCATAGCTAGTTTCAGAGTCATAGAGAACACATACATATAACTGTCGACCTACTACATACACTTGGAATGGAATGACCTAATTAGATTAAAACGCTCAGATAAATCATATTGTGTAAGCTCTTGTTATCAGAACTGTTCTTCATCAAAAAATATAAAGCATGCCATTCGTGTAACAATTTAAATAACTTTTTTTGTTATGCAATTGTACGAATTTCAAAATATTACCTATAAAAAAATTTTATTAGGGCTTTGAGCTCAAAACAATTTTAGTGCATTTATTTTGAACGCAGTGCGGCACATCATGTGGTTTATTAGTTCGACTCTGATCCATCTAAAGTATGACAAAAATACTTAAGCGCATTCAAATACCACTAATCAAATTCTTTCTCATAGGGAACCTTTGTGTAAAAGGTTCCCTATGAGAAAGAATTTGATTTGATTTGATGTTTAATAATCTTCTACCACTAATACCGCAACAAATGTGTACTTCAGAGGATTGCAATTGGTAGACATAATCAAAGAGAGTGCTGAGTGCATCTAGGAGTACTTACCTAAGCACTCTAATACAGAAAGGACCGAGCCATACCTACCACAGCTTCGTATAAATACGATGTTGCAGATGACCGAACTAGCTATTCAATTGTTATTGAATCTGTTCCGAAAGGAAATAGCCTTTACACAGTATAAAACAAGGTCGCTTCCACTCTTAATTCACTTTGATTTTTTTAACTACTTGACAGATTTTATTGCAATTTTCAGCAATAAATAGACTTTTAAGAGGAAGGTTCAGGTAAGTTTCTTCTTAAAAGGCCGGCTACGCACTTGTGACGCCTCTGGTGTTGCGGGTGTAAATGGGCGGCGGTAATCGCTTTTCATCAGACGGTACGTCTGCTCGTTTGCCCCATACACCATAAAAAAAAGTTTATATATGTAATACATGCATATTATAGTTAGATGAAATCCGAGAATTTCAAAGATTTACATGTAAAACCGGGTCGAGGCGCCAGCAGAATATAAAATAGAGTGTAAGGAATAGATGCATGGATAATTTAGAGAATTCGGTCAAAGTGATGGCAACTGGTGAAACTGACCCTCAGTGTGTCTGCTGAGCTCTGAATATTCTGTAATATATTATAAACTCTGATAGAAATTCTACCACCAAATCATTCCTAAGATTTATGACATTAATTATAAAATGTGAACGTTATTACATATCATTTTTTTAAATACAAATTGAATATCAATTCATAAAAAATCTTATAAAAATTAAATATCTCCCCACATATTCGAGATGTTTTCCACTTTTTAAAGACTTAACAACTTAATATTGTTCAATCTTCCAGCGAGGTAGCTTTCTTATCGGGTCAAGAGATGTTAGATCTTAAGCAATGTATTAATTTAATCTAATTTTCTATTATTCACTTGTATTACAAAGTAAAGCTGCAGTAGAGATTATTATTATGAACTCCGAAACTATATAGCCATTTACTATCACGTTACTCCTCTGCTTGTTTATTGTTCCCTGTGAGATCTTTCACATACGGTAATAAAATCATGCTACAGCGTCATCTATCTACTGAACACACACTGACCCACGGAGTAATTGTCTTGCGATTAAGCTACTATTCCTATATAACGACATACAAATAATTGATTAAAATATGTATATGCAACGTTGCAACATAAACAGTTGGGCCCCCGCCATCTAGGAATGATCACCTCGCCTGGTCGGAGTATCCTCTCTTCGTATTGGGGGGCCACAACATTTATTCCAGCACACTTCCTATACCAATGGTGTTATTTGTGAAAAAGTATATTGGCCAGAATTATTCGAACAAAGTATTAGTTTTAGTTAAAACTATGTACACTACCTTAAAAGAAATATAGACTTATCGGCTTTAGTAGGCTTTGCTTTAAATATTAATAATACTTTTTATAATTTAAAAAGTACATTAATTTACCCATTTCTCCAGGATTAATTTGTTTCCACGGTAATTAAAAAACAATCAACGTTAAACACACTTTCAGTAATTCAGCTTATTGCCTGATTGATGCACAGTTTCAATTTGTTCAGACTATTTGTTCGGTGGCTTATTAATTAAGGCTATAATACACATATGATATTAGCATGAACGCATATCGTTAGTAGGTATCTACTGTTATATTATTATACAAGGTGTTGCAAAAGGATGTGGTAATATTTAAGAGTCGTGAAATAGTGTAATGTAAATAACGTAAGGCGCTAGTACTCTTAGAAGGTATCCAAATGTTTATTATATGAAATAAAAACAAATTAAAGTTTCTTCTTATCAAAAATTTTCATGATGACGTAGTGGTTTAAGTGTTTACCTCACTGCTTGTTACTCCGTGGAGTATTGCAGGTTCTGAGTTTGAGTATTTTTTATTTCATGTATGTTTGTACAATCCGTGACACTGGAATATTTCTAGTGATGGAGTGGTCTCTAAAAAATAATGAAACTAAAAATCAAATGCATGCTACGTCCCTAAATTTTAACACCTTTCTGAAACAACCTGTATATAAGTTACTGTTGTTGTTTCATGTAATGTTTGTGAACTAAACCACATTATTGTTAGTTTATGCATTTGTGGATTAACGGATCACTCTAAAGCTCTCGTTAGAGCTAGTTAGTATTGTTTTGAAGTAATTAATATATCAGAACAACGTCTACATCTTCAACCGAATAATATAACTATACAGGAGAATGTTTTAGCAGAAATTATTCTTAACAACATGGAAATTTTATTCATAATTCTAACTTTAATCGTCGATATTTAGAAAAACAACTTATAGCTTTTGGTCACGTTGATATTTAACAAGATATGGGATTCTAAATAAACTGGTGTCAGAATCGAATGAGCCCCTTTTTTTTATTCCCTGAATAAGTATAAGTAAAACCATCATTGTAGATAGTACAATAGGAGAGCCATATTTTGGCATGAATGGGCTGGCACGAACGGAGTGATATCACTGCCTCACAGAAAACCAGCATTTCACCGAGTGAGTGAGAATACAGGAGGCACATAACCCAAGCCCTCACCCCATCCCCCTCTTAATCCTTCAAAGGCTGGCAACGTACTTGTGATGCGCCTGGTGTTGCGGGTGTCCTTGGGCGGCGGTAATGGCATACCATCAGGCGATACGTATACTCGTTAGCCGCCTATTACATAAAAAAAGATTGACTACGTTGGTAGGTCAACAAACGAATGGGACGGGACAAATGTGTTTTAATGTTGCCACTTCTCCATTTTTTTACTTTTAAGACTGTCTTTACATCTGTTTATATTACTAAGCTTATTGCTACTTCAATGCATCACAAGTATAAACAGAAAGCACAACAAGATAACGAAGTAAATCCACGAATAAACAAAGAAATTTTCCACTTCTTTTGGCATGACAAACATTTGTTTCGGCGGTAGTCGGAAACGCTCGAAGTAGGCCATTATCAGCGAGGAAGGAAGAACGAGCGAAGATCATGCATTTCAGAAATATTTGTAATTTGTTATTTTACTCTCGAGCCTCCGAATGAACTTAATCACGTAATAGGCTTACAAACAGTGACCTTGTCTTAGTTTCTAAAGGCTTGATGTTGTTCGTGGAAAATAAAATGGGATTTAACGACATTATAACTTTAAATTAATGATATATAATAAATAAAAAGTAAAAAATAAAATATTTTTGTTTAGCATTTAGGTATACAATAAATAAAATTAGTTCTAAAAGCATTTTCCGAAACACAACTTTACTATGACCAACCTAAAATGATAGCATTCGTGATGTCGTGTTTCATTGATGAGTTCGAGACTAGAGGCCCAATGATATAGAAGCATCTCAATAATTACCGTGGGAGAGCCACGCTTCGAGATGAATGGGCCGGCTCGACCGGAGTGATACCACGGCCTCACAGAATACAGGTATGAAACAGCGCTTGCACTGTGTTTCATCGAGTGAGTGAGGATACCGGAGGCCCGCACCCCAATTCCTCCTCCTATCCCCGTCCCCATCCCCCAAAGGCCGGCAATGCACTTGTGACACCTCTGGTGTTACGGGTGTCCATGGGCGACGGTAATCGTTTACCATCAGGCGATACGTCTGCTCGTTTCCCCGTTATACCATAAAAAAAAGCCGCCATGGTATGGGTCAACATGCCGCAATATTGCATTGCCTGCATTCGCAATGAGTATGTAACCACTACTCTTGGACCTGCTCATGTTTTCTGACAGGTAGAGTAGTTATTTTAAGAGGCTCAAATGTAAAAAAGTTGCCATTTAAAAAAGTATGCCTCAATAGTAGTATAATGATCTAGTAATTAAAATGTTCTAAAGAATAATGGGAATAATTTATTTGTCGTTCTGTTGCAGAGTTGTTGCTACCTTTGTATCAATATCATACTATCTTAATGTGTATTGGGAATAATGTTCCACAATTCATTAAATGAACACCTGACCTATTTTAACTTAAAATTTGAATGTTTATCGGATCTGTGCGAGTAGTAAAAATATGAAAGTGTGATTTTTGATTAAAGGTATTAAATAGGGTAAGGTTTATGTTGTAATGGATAAAACTACCACTAGCTTATGACAACTGTAAGGCATATATTTCCATTTGAACAAAAAAATAATTATTACTATACTTTGCTTCAATCTTTGCTAAAAACATACCTAGCTGTTTAATACCTGAGAAAATAAAATTACGTGTATAGTATATAAATATCCATCTTTAATATCCTCAAAGATTTTTTATGCAGCTTATATTTTTGAAGAAATTCTTACGATTGTTGCTATTGAGAGGTATTTAGGTTTTGGATAAAAGATTCTTATAGATATCAGTGATATATATCAGTTGAAAAAAGTGTTTGGTCGTAATCTATGCAATAATTTCATTACTATACTGGATAAATATACTATCAAAAAAATATTCAAATAAATAATGGTATCTTGCATTAAGCCCAATTTATGTAAAGGAAATTGTAAACGTTTAGCTTAAAAGTACTACGTGGAGGTGGTGATGATATCTGAAATAATTCATACTTTTCATACTTATCGAAGTATTAAATATTTGCTCAGCGGTAAATCTGACAGCGGGGAAATTTAAAAGAGGTAATTTTTGAGAGAATAATTACAACGTACTATCATGCCTTAATCCCCACAGATATAGGTAATGGCGATTTGGGTATCGATTGATTTGGGTATTAAGAAAAAAATATTTATTAGCCGTACAGAACAAAACAACTTAAATTACATTTTAGAAAAAAAATACCCCGCCTTATAAATATATATCCTTCCTAGTAAGGGACTTTATAAATATACATGAAACGGACACAAAGAATACCCAGACTTAGAACAATAATTTCTGGATCACACGAAGTGTTGTCCCATGAGGAACATTTGAACCCACAACATTCAGCGCAGTAAAAGGCGGCGTGGCGACGACTTGAGCCATTAGGCCAACCGTGGAGATAAAATATGTGCAACAAGCTTGGTGTCGTCAACTGGGCATTTTAGGAATCAAATTGAAAAATAAGAGCTTTTATGGTATAGAGACATATGGAAAACTTTAACTAAATAATCACAAGTCCTTTCAAGCCACGAGTACAGACCTGTAACTCGAACTAACTGTTTCAGTCTTCTATACGAGATCAATTGAGTCATCGATTAAAGAATAATAAATCAGAAGATGATAAACTCCTGAAAACAAAAACTGAAATGCTAAATTACTCCTTCTCGTGCGCTAGTATTTTAACACGTACTCGTTGTCACATACACCTCATAACTTGAAATAAAAATTAAACACGTTACAAGAAAAATATGCGTGACACGTATTTAGCTTAATTAAAACCCAGAAATGAGTTCAGTACGTTAGTCGCATTTTTTACATAATTAATTTAGGTTCTATACTTGTGCTAAACTTTCTATGAATTGTAAGCATTGATATAAGTGAGAATAAAACTGAAAGAATAGAAAACAAGTGTGTAATGGTTTGCGTGCTTCTTACATTTGTGTTTGTGTACCCTGATATATCGCTGAGTGTGCTCATTTCGAATGCCATTAGATAGGGGAAACCGTCATTGCAAACATTTCCCTCGCTTAAGATCAACACAATGGAAACATTTGAAGGTTAAGCAGATGTAACCGAATCCTCAAGGATACTTGTGTATTGTATACGGCTTAACTGTGAATAGTAAAAATCCTAAACATAAATTTCTGCTGGATGTAAAAGAAATATGTTTAGAATGTTTATAGTCGAAAATCCTTTTAGTTTCTATTTTTATTATTTATTCATACAATATTTTTTCTTTTTGTTGTTTTGTTCAGTGGGTTCACAGCAGCTTACGTTTTTTATATTATATATAGTATATCATATAGTAAGAAAGGGTTTCTAGATATACCTCTTCCAAAAGGGAAGTTCATCACCTTTAAAAATACATAGGCGTGTGGCGACTTCCACATACTACGCAACAACTGGAATACACTACAGTGCCATCTATCGAAAATTCGTTGAACTACGGAGTAACGAAGGAAACTAAGAAACTGCTAATCCTAAATCGCGCAATACAAGTTTTCACGCCGATTACCATATATACAACATCTCAACTTCAATCGTTGAGCAGTGGCCCGCCAGGCATGATCACCTCGCCTGGTCGGAGGATCCTCCCTTTTGTGTTGGAGGGACATGTCACACCCGTCCCTCCACATGTGAAATAAAAAACCATCAATTGAAGCTGCAAGCAATAATTAGTTATTTCTTAAATTATTAGCTCCATGAAAATAGGATTACTAAGTAAGGACAAACATACAAAAGCCCTCTTTTCTCTTGTTGGCGTCAATTACCTTGTTTTTCCATCCTATTTCGTACACTGTTTGTAGTTTCATTACCTACTACCTATTTTTTTTAAATTGCAGCCATTCCATCTTATAATTGGCTGTCTACTTCTCTTGACTCCGTCCAACAACAGCCTTCGTAAACTAAACCACATATATAATGCATTAAAACAAGATTAACATCAAAATGCAAATGGAAAACGAAATTATAGCGAATAAACATTCATGAAATCGCACTACGCCGGGCTGGTCAGATGTGAAAACACGATAAGGTACGCAATAGAGGAAGCTTTTGTATGGCTAAATGTCCATACATTATGTATACACGCAGAGAAACTACGGTAGTGTCGGAAATGATAATCAGGTATCAAAGGTACGTTACATCCTGTGTAATACCGAAACCAAATCTCTTCTTCCCAGAAGGTCAGGGTCAGGATGGGAATTCGGTATTAATCTCGTTAAAAACTCGAGCTGAGAATCTTATTCAAAAACAATTCTAATGATGACATTAATTTTATCTATTGTCTCAAAATATGTAGGGTTTGGTCGGGTCTAGTCTCTTTCAGTCCAACAGCCTTTACACGTATACTATTTATAAATATTCTATTTTTATTATCTGTACCATAATATTAATAAAGAGGTAATGTTATTAGTTAACAATAAGCCTTAGTTAAAACGGAAAGTAGTTAAGGTTGGTCCAAATGTAAAATAAAAGAAAATGTTTTACGCCTAAAAGTGAATTATTGACGGGTTACAAATACAATACGATTACGTCGGCCAGTCTTAACGGAGACCAGCCCCCTACGCAGGAGATATTATAATGCACAAGTGTGTGCGCAAACACAGGTGCACTCTCTAACCCTCACTCTCATAATTTGATGGGACGGTTAACCGATACGATCAGTGAGAGATCAGGCGCAGGACCGAGAGTTTTGCGTGCTTAAATACAACATATAGACTATTTATGATTGTTATGGCAAACCTTTTAGGGTACCTTCGAGTACTTATTTCGTCGTATATACCTATTGCTCCCAAAACATGAAACTATCAACTAGTCTTAATCGGTTCACCGGTATGAAAATTAATTATACAAACAGACTCTAATCGAGTGATGTAATTTGTAAGGCCGGTAAACAAATCTTACAAAGCTATCTAAGATTAAGGCAGGGTGAACGGTAAATAAATATCTTGTATTTCATCCCTAGCGACCGAAAGATTAACAAAGCGAGTTGTCTATTTCTGAATATCCCATTATGCTAATCCAACGTAAATGTTTATAGGTGTATCCGTCACGTTGCTCACCTAACTTGTGGAGCTAGCACAGACTTGTTTTTACGAGATGGATACTACATGAGTTAGCATAATATATGTGTGTGCTCAGATTGGCATCAACGAATATACATTTTTTTTATGAAATGAGAAAAACTTCAGAAAGAACGAAAAAAATTTTTGCAATTGTGATTTTGTTGATTGTTATTCGAGCTTACACAGTATTGACGTGAAGAATTACTAAGCAGAACCTCTTTTTAAACGCGTAATAGAGCAACAGAAATAAGATAACCCTGATGACTTAAATGAAATGCCATTAGTCATATAAATGCATTTACTGGTCTACTCTGGAGATATCAGATGCTTATAACTAATATCATGCCAGGTTCGTAATGTCGCCTACAAGAAAGCACTCCTGCAAGGTGAACTGAAACGTTATTAAGATTACATAAAACCCAGTCAGGTCTATGAAAACTCCATCGGCTACAGCGCTTACAAATCATTTCCTTTGTCGTTAGAGCAACACAATCTCAGTAATTAAAGCAGGCAATAATAATATTTTGTAATACGCCTGCATGCAAAACAATTTTTTAATCAATCGGTAAATTTCATAAACTGTTAAAGATTATTATAGTAATTGTATAATATAGGTATACTTTCTATGTAGAACAACTCCGAGGTATTCTAACCTACTCTCATACAAAATATTGATTAGTTCTGCGTTTTGTAAAAGGCATGTACATTTTCAATACAAATTAAATCAGGCACAAGTTAATTGAAATCAGTTCCATATTGAAAGATACTTCTCAATATGAATAACAACCATGACGAGACCTCCCTCCCTATTATACCGTGCCCGTTCTAGCAAGAATGTGGAGGTTCAAGCAGTGAGGTATAATAAATCACAGTTAAAAGGTTTCATTGTTGGAAGAATGACAAAGGTTCCATGCCTCCTGGCGATGCTACATGCGTGCGGAATTAAAAGGCGGTCAACCGCACTTCCTGACCCAACTGCGACGGAACTTGCACTTGATATCGCGTAATGTACTTTAAATGATTCATTTTACTTATTTTTAAATGCTGTAAGAGATTCATTCAAATGTTTTGCTGTGCAGTAAACAATTCAAACATATAACTTCTATTACTAACAAACTTAACAACAAAAAAATAAAATTACTCTTTTTGCCAGTAAAATAATTTAGTGCTTAAGCACTAAAACTATTAACATCACTTGTGAAGGTGTAAAATTTCATCTCGATGACATTTTTAGTGCTTGTAGCAACGTTATTCAACTGTATTTTTCCTAAAAAGAAAATATAATAATAACTTATCTACTTGACACATTAATTTAGAGTTTTGTGATGCAAGTTATCCAATAAAGGTTAATAAATAATTTATTAATCCAGACAAATTACCTTTTCCACAGCTTTCCTTTAAACTTTAAATGAAAAGTTTATGAGCCACTTACACTTAAGCTCTTATGTGTCATAGTGTTTTACTGTTAAACTTCAGTTATTAAATTTAAGACCTAAAGCCATTGCACCTGCGACTAAGTTAAAACTGACAGAAACTTTTACATATTATTTGTTGCATAACTTGCTTAAATATATAGGTTGTTGGTGTTTATTTGATTTTCGCTTTATCGAGAATAGATTTTTTATTATGGAAAGGTGTAATTATAATACCTCTTTTATATATTATTATTCATTTTTCAAATGATTATGAATGATAAGTATATGTTCAGCTAAATCGATATTAATATTCGTACTTTGGTGTTACTCTAAGGATCTTTAGATAAAAGTATTATGTCTACTACTTATCATGTAGTTACTCTTTTGTAACTCTGTAATATTATGGTGGGCAAATAAAGAGTTTTCTGCCAATCTATGTAGGTTTATGTGATTTTCATTAATTGGATCAAATTTTGTAGTCTGTGTTCATAAAATACTTTTGATTCCTTTAGGACGATTCTCGTATTATGTTGAGATCTTTTTCTGACCTTTAAATTAATCCGTATATGATTACATTCATTGTAAACAGTGATTGAAATAAATTAAAATTAATTAAAATTTTTGATTCATTGAAATCAAACTTTGTTTGTTGGTTAAATCAAAATGTATCCGATTGTAGTAAACACAGAATATTGTACTACACATAATAGCAGACTTAATGAGGGTAACAAAAATTGTAGCGTCCAAATTCGTTTTAATTTTCGAGCGGACCATGGACATTTGTTGGACAATGGCATAATTTGCTTAAAAAGTTTACTCTTTGCACAAAATAAAATGTTTTTTTTACATTGGTATATCGCAGACTACATCAGTTAAATGGCCTTAAATTATTAAGAATTTTTAAAAATGTATAAGTGGTCACTCAGTGGTCTAAATTGAATCATTATAAATATTAAGTATTTATTGTTATTATTATATTTTTTAGCTCATTACGAGCAGTACATTGCGACTTTTACGACTATTGATCAACGATATCGTTGGTGATGATATAAAATCCATGTACTTTTATATAAATAAAGATAGTGAATAATTGACTCGATTTAATTTGGACACTGGTAAATACATACTTTTTTGAACATGAAACATTTATAAGTCGCAAAAAGCAATGACAAACGCCTAACCACGTTTGTTTAAAGTTGTTTTCCTCAAACTTAGTATAGTCCTTCAGATTTAGTACTTTATTATCATCATCATCATCATCATCATCAGCCTATCGCAGTCCACTGCTGGACAAAGGCCTCTCCAATTTCACGCCACTTAGTTCGATCTATGGCTTCTCGCATTCAGCTACTGCCAGCAGTCCCGCGCAAATCATTGCTCCACCTGGCCTGTGGATGTCCTACACTACGTTTGCCGAGACGCGGTCTCCACTCAAGAACTCATTTACCCCAACGGATATCGGTTCTTCGGCAAATGTGGCCAGCCTACTGCCACTTCAGCTTGCTAATCCTGTGGGCTACGTCGGTGACCCTGGTTCTTTGTCGGATCACCTCGTTTCTGATGCGATCCCTTAGAGGAACGCCGAGCATATACCTCTCCATAGCACGCTGAGCGACTTTGAACTTATGGACCAGTCGAACCGTAAGTGTCCACGTTTCGGCTCCGTATGTCATTAGGGGTAGGACGCACGCAATAAAGACTTTCGTCTTTAGGCACTGCACTGCACACTTTAGTATCAATGCCGTTAAATCTGTGCATATATATATTTAGTAAGTATGTATGCAATGCTACCTTTTAACAGATTGGGATTGCTATCGTCGTAATGAAATTCATCTCAAGTTTTGGAACGAGATAAATAAATAGCAAATCTTTATGCTCTTATCTATAGCAAGCAAGATTTTGATTTTGTTCTTATTTCTGTCTATCAGTGTATATTGTATTCGATCGCTATCTACTTATCAGTATACACAAATATTTCTTTAAAATAATATCAGATTCAGAAGCCATTGTAAAATAGTATCAGTAAATGCTCAGCCTTCTTTATCTTCTTCTTACCAAGTTTTAAAATGATCTACTTCTTATACTATACTTATTATTGGGCATAAACTTAGCCAACATTCTTTTTCAGTAGATTGTATTCGATCGCTATCTACTTATCAGTATACACAAATATTTCTTTAAAATAATATCAGATTCAGAAGCCATTGTAAAATAGTATCAATAAATGCTCAGCCTTCTTTATCTTCTTCTTACCAAGTTTTAAAATGATCTACTTCTTATACTATACTTATTATTGGGCATAAACTTAGCCTACATTCCTTCTCAATTATTTTACTTAATTCAATTCTAGACCAAAGACTAGAGTCTTGTTACTGTTTTAGGTATAGAATAGCGTCACGAAAGTCTAAGAACCATACTGTACTAGCTCACAAAACAAATCACAGTTCGTCTGCATGTTTTGCCTTAGAAGGTCCCTTCCACCATTTCCCCGTTCTATGTCTTTCATATTATATCTTTCGCAGAAAATAAGCTTTCTATACAATAGAGAATGCTTACGTTAAGCAGTAACGACCAATATAAAAAAAAATATCAAACAAAATAAAACCATTTACAAACCTTCGACGTTTATCACAACGTAAACAACAAAGATAAAAATGATAACAGAAATTGTAAAGAACTTAATTGACAAGTGCTCAACTTAATAATTCCATTAGAAAATAGGATTATCAAATAGCAAGTCCATTTCAATGCTAATCCCCAATTAAAGCCAACAACTTTGAAATCCATTTCAAAATTGGTAATAAACCAAGTTGTTCAAAGTGCGAAACTCTTTATAAACTTGTAATGATCGTTCCTTACTGAAACAGAGTACTTTCATGAATACAGAGCAAATAAAGGTTCCATTGAGGGCCTTCTACCCACAGTTGACTTATTAATAATTCATTTTCGACCTCGGGACAACCGATAAATTGGTTCCTGATTGTGTTTCTGCGAAAATATATGAATTCATACAGGTAATGACGTAAAAAGTTGTGCAAATTGTATAGGATTAGCAATTTTGTAGGTCAAATTCATTTTAAATTTACATGAATTGCTAATATTTTGATCAATCAACAACCCATAATGTCCTACAGCTGGGCTCGCGTCTCCTCTCAGGAGAGGGTTAAGGCCATAACGTCCCCACGCTGGTCAAATGCGGGTTGGGGACTGGCAAGTCTACGTTGTGGTTGCGTAATCTTGCCGTTGGATGTTTTTAAGCCGCCCAAAGGCCTCCAACTAAGCTTCACGACTGTTATCCTGTGATAACAACCGGGACCGATTGCTTAACGTGATCTCCGAATTACGGAGACGCTCATGGTAACATGCATGGTACTGACCGCGCCGTCGTTGCTTACCCTCGGTGATTGTTTCTAATCACCGAGAGCAACTGGGCTATGAGCGCCTCTAGTGATATGTTCATTCAATAAATGATAGTCCTTTGATCTGAATAATACATACACGAAATCAGTTTAGTCAATATAATTTTGTTGAAGTTCCCATGGATGAAGTGGCTTCGTTAATTGAAATACTATTTTAGTAAATCCAAAACCTTTAGTTTTAGCTTTTGTAAATTTAATAAAGAAAATAATATTATTATTTTGAAATATGTATGTGCAAAGTATAGCATAGTTGTTTATTCCTATATGATAACATAAAATTACTAAATTGCCAAAATTTCATCAACTGCCACAACCATTCATCAAACCATTTGACAATTCAGGCTGAATAATTAATACTTGTAGAAAATACGTGATATACACAAACTAGAACATTGACGAACGTTATATTTAAGCCTAACTATTATAATATAAGACGTGTTATTGTGTACTTACAAATGAAACGTTGGGCCGAAGGCAATGTAAAAGCATTTCATAAATATTAAACACGTTATATTGCTCTTTTTTAGGCCGTAAAATCAAATTGAGATTTGAAAACTTGTGAATTTATTGGCGGTAATTTGTAAGTGGTGCTTCGAATGTCTCCACGCAACATTCAAAGCAATTTTAAGTTCATAAAGTAGCTTTGCAACTTGTGAACTATGGTAATCGTATGAAGTGGCATCTTAAATAAGTTTAACTTCACGGTTTCGGGATTTTTTTATATATAAGTGAAGCTAAACTTCTTTTTATTTCTCGGAATAAATAAGCGATCGCGTTACATTGGCTGGAGTCAAAACTTAATCATCAGAATGAAATACAGTAACTCTAGAACTGATAGATTAATAGAACTTCTCAACCATCTTTTACTATTACACAAAGCCATTTAAATCAAAAAATATGCAACTATTTCCACGAACAAGTTATCGCTTGTCAACATCTTTGACTCCCGTAGTCAGCTGATTGTACTTGCTGATAACGCGTAATTAATTATACTCATCTCTGCAGCACTCACCGTGAGCCGTAATTATAGTGAGTGAAAAAAGATACTGAAATTAAATACAAAAAAATGTGGGTTAATCAAATCCAAAAGCTTACAATTCTCTAACTTAACTCTTACATCCACCAGCCCTGATCGGTGGTGAATGCAACATGATTGAAATATCAAGTACCCAATATATATAAATCCAGATTTTCGCGCCTAATACAAATAAAATCGTGCCATTTATCATTGTAACTAATGTACAGACGCTTAGTTTGAAGGTTACAGTTGTCGTAAAGAAAAACAGAACGAGAATGATTATGATGAATGGATTTTGTACGAATTCATTGGAAGATTATCTAGCAGCTTTTGCAATCTTTGTGTACGAATTTATAATAATGATGAGTTGTTTACGCTTTATTTAAGTACTGAAATTCAAAAAAAGAATAACATTAGCTTTTGCTGTAACAATACAAAATAATATAAACGTCTGGTAATTTCAATATGCGGGAATTACCTACTTGTGTTTAAAACAATTAAATGAGTATTTAAACATATTATTCATGGCTTTTTTTATTATTAACAAATAATACAGATAGTGTAATTACTACTATATTGGATAGTTATACCGATTAAATATTTCATTTTACATTAAACAATGAATTTCGGGCTAAACTAACGAAAGAGTTTAAGGACAGTAGATATTACTGTGTTTCTTACAAATATCATATTTAAATTATCATAGAATATTGAATGAAGGGAAGAAGAAAATCTGTTAGTATAAACGTGAATCCATTCGTATCGCAAACACTTAGTAGTAGATTTAAAAAAATATATAACTCAAACAAACGTACATTGACTACAACACTATCGCCCTTCCTTTTGACTTTCCTGAAGTCTATCGAAAAGGAAAACTACTAAGAATTTGATTGTAGAAACACTATATGTTTATGTATTTTACAGTGAAGTTGCACACTTTTCTTAGTAAAAATGTAATCGTACCTAATAGCGGCCGTCGACAGCCCTACATTTCCGTAATATTACCCAAGGTTCAAGGCCAGCTCACTGATTTTCTATTGTATACTCAGTCTCAACATAACGAGTATACGGTATCATATTAAACCCAGAATTTGTATTAATCATATTCACTATATTTTCTTTATAAACTCCGAGGTAACTCTCCCGTATGATAAAGGATTACGAAAGAGGACGTAGGATAAAGGAATTTCAATAATATAAAATAACAGTAGTATGTAGTTTAAAGCCCAACCTCAATTGATCCTACTTGAGTGTTGGACAATCGTAAACATAATGACTAACGATCAATAACCGCAGTGGACCAACTTCATCAAACTTTCGGGTAGTTATTGCCTTGTTAGATGTCAATCAAATACAAGAACCGAACTCAGTACATATAATAAGTGTCTTCGAAGTTCGTCAGATTTATCATCTTAGGTATCTGATGTTGACGTTAAAAACTTGTTAATAAATCGAAGCGCAAACTTCGACTAATATCATTAAGAATGTGTGTTTCTTTTGCTGAACAAAACACTTTTGTAAAAACAAGTTTAAAACCAATAATTTGAATAAAAATGCAAACCTTTAATAAATTAACTTTATTTTACAATTTAGTAGTTATTTACACACCTTTTACACATGTAAAAACCTATACAGATGCGCTTATCACCATCAAGGAGTTGCTGAAAATCAGCGCTGTATCGTACACGATGCAGCAGATATGCTGAGCAACATCTGTTTTTAATGCACACTTCGACGCAACTCTGCAACAAGGGTTTTTGTTACAGTATTAACTATATAACAACACGTATTACCTATCATTATGATTATTACTTAACTATGCTTTAATTAATATTTCAATGCTGTATTATGTACCAATGCCTTTTACAATTTGTTGTATTGCAATGTCGTTAAAATAAATTACTTTTCTTTAAATTAACTTTATTTTAAAATTTAATAGTTATTTACACACCTTTTACACTTGTAAAAACCTATACAGATGCGTTTATCACCATCAAGGAGTTGCTGAAAATCAGTGTTGTATCGTACACGATGCAGCAGATATGCTGAGCAACATCTGTTTTTAATGCACACTTCGACGCAACTCTGCAACAAGGGTTTTTGTTACAGTATTAACTATATAACAACACGTATTACCTATCATTATGATTATTACTTAACTATGCTTTAATTAATATTTCAATGCTGTATTATGTACCAATGCCTTTTACAATTTGTTGTATTGCAATTTCGTTAAAATAAATTACTTTTCTTTCTTTCTTTCTTACAGCGAACATTATTATATAGGCTGTTACAGAAATATTATTTTCCATTAAATTGCTTAATAACGAATATTTTTCAAATATCATACGTAAATACAAACCATTCTGTATTAGCTACAGAATTGAAAATATAATGGCCTTAGTCAATTTAAATTTTTTTGTTGTATTTATTAAAACTTTTGTTTACCCCACCTTCTCTCACCTGTCCTTAATACCAAAAAAGAAGAAACCAACATCGTAAGTTTGAACTTCTTTTCTTTCAAGTTTCCCATCGTTTCGAATAACTGCAAACACAATTCTACACCTGCGGGATTACTTTTCTCGAGTTGGCTTTAAACTTAAAGCGCCTTGGGGCTTAATTTGCTCAAACTAAATGTGATTACCGGGTAAGTCACAACGACAAATATAACTTGGGTGGTAAAATAAACGGCCTTCATCACAAGTTAACCGTAGTACCAATGTACCCAATGTCCACAAAAGGTACTGATTTTAATTCTGCAAGGGTTAACTGGTCGCTAGCGTTAATTTATTTCGTAATTTCATCCTCAAATTTGACTCTATTGGGGTCGTTGCCTTTTCTTACTTAATTTCTAAGGTACTCAGTAAAGCTAGAAATGACAACGATTGCTTATTGTGTAATTTCCTTAACATAATTTTACGAATTACTTAATTTAACTAGTTACAGTCCAGTTTGTATGTAATGTCTTTACTATTAAGTATATACTAATATTAGCACATATATATATCTGCATATAGCCCGATGTACGCAGAGGTATTTTAAATTATTCATTGACAGACTAAAAGTATATCCAGTGTCTCGAAGAACTTTACAGACATTAATAAAATTTATGCAAACAATACCCAGCCTCAAAACAACAATTTGTGGATCACTTAAAGTGTTTTTTTTCCCTCACAGATCGAACACACAATATTCAGCGTCACCCAACAGTACGCCATCCCTACAGTGACTTTTTATAAATTATATAAATATAATATAATTCTTTCATTGAAAATATTAAAATCTTTCATCCCAAACATACAGTTCTGCCAGTTTCCTCGGCAAAGCGGTACCATGCAAACGAAATTTGTCGTTCGTAACCGGTGAATACTTAACTTAGTAGAGACCGAGTTTTGACGTTCGATAAACGAATAATCTGAACTTGTTCGGCTGTGACAGCTACTACTATAAACAGGAGCAACCTATAAAAAATGCGCATACAGAAAACGCTATACGTATAGAAAAAGCTACCAGCGATTTACCATAAGAAAACTAATCAAGATTATCTAAATTAACTTAAATTTTGCTGAAGAACTTTAGTCTTCGACATCTTTTAGCTAGGATAGTGAAGTGACAATAAAAATTTGAGACTAGCTAATCGCTGTGACCATTATTAGAAAGGGTCTTCTTTAATCAAAATAGGTAACATTCCTCCACAAGATTAGTCTCTAACTAAATTGAGTTTTTATCTTACTTATATTTAAATCCAAATGAAATGTATTTTTTCCACAAAAAATAATTTATGATAGTGTCTATTATAGCGCGGAGTTAAAGGCCAAACCGATTATCTCTATATTTAAATAAAAGACAGAGGTAAACCTTCATTTAATTTTTTTTTAAACAATAGAAGTCAGTGTGTCCATTTAGCATGTAAGTATTTGATAGCCATAGAATAAGCTTTCATATTGCCATTGTTTCAATACTTACGACTTTATCATTTTTCATCTAAAGTTTTCCAAGCCGCTTATTCAAATTTTTAATTGGCTTTGTTGGACCAAGTAGTTTGTTTCACCTTTAACCCGGCGATAAATTCATTTACAAAATACAAGGCGTAAAAATTTATCCTACAAAGATAATTTGAATTACAATAAAACATTACTTAGACTGCAAGTTTTTTACGAATTAAATTATTATTACGTGCATCTAGTCTCGTTGTGTTTTTTAAACTGCAGCCACACGATGTCACCAAAAAATTTACAGTACCTGACAATTCCGAAGCATCACTTATTTACTCAATACTGCAAATAAAAACGTTGTCAAGCTGACAATGCAGAGGAACATGACTGCCGAAGTATGGAACGTCGTCGTCGCGTCGCATAGCAGCCTACTAAAATATTGTCAATTTTATATTAGCTAAAGACTAATACTTTGCCATTTACTAATATATTATTCTTGACCTTCAGATACAACTGCCATAGTATCAATACATTCAATCATCTGATGGCATTATGTAATTTTATCAGAAGTTTCATTACGTTATAAAAAGATGGCCTCTAGGCGATAACAGGCGTGACGACACAAGTAAAGGTATTCGACTGAACACTGAATAGATAAGATATACCGTACTAGTGACTTTAGTTGTTATCTAATAACCTTGATGACGACTAAATTTAGACACAGCGTATAATGTCAATATTCTATTACGATCATATTATATTTAATTTAAGATTATTCTAAAACGTTTTGAGAAGGAGGGCGACTGCATAACCCTCCTAAACAAATGATATAATTTAATATGTAATATTATTATATATATTTATAATGTTTATGTATTTGCATATATAGCTACATATCTAATGCTGAGTAATGTATATTTTAGGTAAGCACGAAACCAAAGTGCTCCTACCTCACAAGATTTCCAAATCACCCTAAGGTTGACAGGTAGAGAACGCCCAGGGCATTAAGTCCGCTGATGTATTAAATAAATTGCATAAATTTATAAATAAATAAATTTAAGCAATAGATAAATTGTATTAGTAATCGCATCTCATACTTATATATTGCTAAATAAATGCGAACATAATACTTATCAAAATAAGGCCCGGACAGAGAAAAAAATAATATAACTATTTCTTTTAAGTGAGGTTCACTTTTTGAACGTTTGGCTTAGCAATTAGTATCGCTAACCACTACTATTTTAGACCTTCGAAAATTCGGTCGTTTTTAAGCTATTCAAACCAAACCACAGCAAGAATTTGTCATAAATATTTTAAAATAATTACTGAACTGATACAATAACAGGCGACTGGCAGTGAGTAAAAAGGACAATCAACTGTCGTGGGCTATGTCAGTTGACGACATATGATTGCGTTTACAGGATTCATGTTACCGGATAACTGTACTGAGCGCGTTAATTCCCGTATATAGATATAATCATATTGACTAATGTGCCAATACCACGCATTTTACTACGTTATTCCAATTGTTGCAAAGGCAAACAATTCGTATAGGACCTAATAATCTCTCATTTTTCGCATTATGAGACTGCTTGTGTCTTTTGTACTCATTCTAGAACTTCAACATCTACAATAGACTCTTTTGACTAAGTCATCCAAGTATTTTCATTAGCTATACGTATTGAATACATAACCATCACACATATAATTAAAATTAAATCAAAAAGTTTGACAAACTTGTTTGTGTTGAGTCCAAACTAGTTTCGCAACCAAAATGAAAACCTTTTGGAACAACATAATACCTCAATAAATTATGTTGAACATTAATACATTTCTGAAATTTCACATTCAAACCGATATAAACTCGTTATAACACTGTGATTTGATCAAGAAATACTAAAACGAAAAGCATATGCTCAAAATTTATTCTTATATACTTTTTTGGCACTGTGTCAACAAAACACAGTATCTGATAAACAACACTGAATTTGACTTCCAAAACTAGCAAAGCTCCTAACAAACCAGTACGATATTTGTACCATACTGCAAAGAATACACAATACACAAATGCAATAAAACCTTTGTGACAACCTTTAATTATATTGTTTTTCTTAACAAAATATCTTCGTATCTTTTATGATATTAAGATATGAGGCAACGCAACAACGGCTCACACATTTATCACTATAAATTTGACTACACGGTTAGTCTAGTGGTTTCAGTTGTCGCCACATCGTTCCTACTGCGCCAAGTGTTGTGGGTTCAAATCCTACATGGAACAATAGTTTGTTGTTATAAGTCTGGGTGTATTTTGTGTCCGTTTCATGTATGTTTGTGAAGATCCCCGTGACACAGGAATGTATATTCTTAAGGCGGGAGATGTCTTTAAAAAAAAGACGAACATTGAGTGTGTAAAGTGCATTATCGGCAATCTGTCTATATTTCTATCTGAAGACCAACCAATGATAAGGCTTATCACAGAACAGCACATTCCATTATATATTTTTTTCAAATTTTGATTTTAATAATGGCCAATAAAATCATAAAATAAATTTATTTCATTTCAAAATTATAAAAAAAACTTACAGCATATTATTAAAGTATAAAAAACCTAATACTTACGCAATACATTAGAAATTGCTTGTTATTTAAGTTATTTATTTGCTGAAATTTTGCTTCATTAATTTAATCGCATTCTCACCTATTCAAAGGCAAATGCTAACTGTCGAATACTAGAATTTTTTTTCGAAAAATCACTAACATTGTAACACATGTAGAATGAAGACTCGTCCACTTTAGTGGGACGTGTCGTCAATCAATAGTCGTAGCTGAAATGAGAAAACAATATTTGGCACATTTATTACAATAGATTCAGATAAAAGAGACCTTGATATTCTATTTCAAATGCACGCTACTAGCAATCTCTCTCTGCTACGCTCGCATGGTACTTCTTACTTTGACGGTGATGAATTTCCTAACAACCGTTCATCCCTTATTACCCTGTTAATGGTGAGTTTTTCAAATACCCTTTTTATTTAGTGCTTTCAACATAAATCACCTCAATTACCAATATTTTAGGTTAGGCATAGAATGTTTTTTATGGAATAGCAGGCAAACGAGCTGACGTTTTGATTATCGCCGCCCATGAACACCAGCAACATCAGGGGCATCACAAGTGCGTTGCCAGCCTTTAGAGGATGGGGGAGAGAGCGGTTGGGGTACGGGCCTCTAGTATACTCACTAGGTGAAACAGAGCTTAAGCACTGTTTTACACCGGTTTTCTGTGAGGCTGTGATATACAGCGTTCGAGCCGGTGCATTTGTGCCGAAGCATGGCTCTCCCACAGCCTTCAGTGGTTTAGAGTCTGTGTTGATAAATCAGTCAACCAGGTCTAATCATTATATATTTAAAGATAATGAAAAGCACTTTCTCAAGGATATGGTACTAGATATATACATAAAAAGATCAATACAATATATATGCATGTAAAGAAAGCAATACTCACATCAAGCAGTTCCATAGAATACGACAAATTGCATACAAATCCGTTGACTCTTGTAATTTTTAGTATTCAGAACTTATGCTACATAATGTAACATTAATTAAGAAGACACATTTGCGGGTATATTTTCAAGACTGTTTACGTCTCATTAGTTAAAAGCATCGTCGAGAACCCTCCCTCTTCACTCACGTTCTATGTCATTTCAACAATAAAAGCCCCTTTATTATTCTACGTTTCCCTTAATAAGCGGCCATTAAGCCTTTTGAATTCCGTATTAAAATTATTTTTTTAAAGTGATTTAGTAATCTTTTTATCCGATATTTTGTTGAGGTTTGACATTCGTTCGGACTTTTGATTCTCACTAGGTATGTTTACAGATGCGACTTAACAAACAGGAAAGTCTTTATAGACATATTTCCTCATTTCTAGCTTTTATTTAATTAGCTTTTAATTGTGTAAACCGTAAGATGGGCTGTATCTTACGCCTTTAATACGATAAAATGTTGTGTCAGCATAAAACCTAATCTGTTGCTATCTTCTTGATTTTATAAAATAAGTGATTGTTTTCAGAAAAAAAATTACATTTGTCCTTTATTTGTTGACGCGATTCTACTTGTATAAGCGCAAATCTAGTTAGGCCTCGGGTCGAGTTTTCTTTGATTCGTGAAATGATCGCAAAACTGACTTATTCTCAATACAAGGCAATATACAACTTTAATGTAACTTGTTTTAAAATGGAAACTTCTGTAATTGTTTCTTTATATAACTCGCAATAGGAAATTATTCATATATCCTTACTACTATTATAAATTTGAACCGATTTGAATGAAATTTACAATGAAGATACTTTGATTCCTGAGGAAAAACATAGACCATATATTTACCGCTATAACTAACATACACGCGGGCGGAGTCACTGGCAAGAGCTAGTTAACAATAAATTATACAATATTTACAATGAGTTAGACACTTAAAGTGTTAATAGTATTTCTGTAGTTCAATCAAACTTGCGTTTGTTATGATTGAGCTGTATTAAGATTTCAAAACTATAATTTGATTGGAGGTATGCATTCTAAACGCATTTCACTAAAAATGCAGCTAAGTGAGCCAACGGTAATTGAAAAGCTTGCTTTAAAATATTTAAAATGTCGACACTCCGCAGCGTGGAGTGTCGCCTATTTTAAAGCAAGCTTTTACTTAATCTAGCTACGCCACCACTTGGCACACGGTATCGGCTTTGGACGCTCGATTTCATAATGGAACACTAATTTGACTGCACGTATGGCCTAGTGGTTGAAGCAGTCGCCACGGTCGTTTCCATTGTTGTTCCAGGTCTGCGTGTTCTTCGTGTCCGTTTCATGTATATTTGTAAGAGCTGTCTCAATTCTATTTATTTCTCCACAAATAAAGGAATAAAGGATATAATGCTAATGAAATATTCTATTTGTGAATCTTCATTTTTTCGTTTCGGTTACCCAAAAAAATATTGTTGAGTTCTATTGGCATCTAACAAATTTCATTCGAACGTTGGTTTTATGAGTGTACTAACAATGACTGCGATAAGCACTGTAGTCAAATAGGTAATGATAACATACGGACCAAATTTTTGCGTTGTATTTTAATCAATCCCAGTTAAATATTATCATATAAATTTATATGGACGACAAAACTAATGGCAAACGGAATGAAGATAACAAAAGGAATGTGCAATTCTATCTAGCCTTTAATATTCGATTTTGTTTTATTTTTACTGAAATTCTTGATTGGTAATACCATTTTAAAACAAAGTTTCTTTAGTTTCAATGTCGAGTAAATTCCCGACAACTTCAAACTCCAAGACACTTACAAAGTCAAAACTTAAACGAGCTTCTCGTTAATAGATAATATACTCTAAAAGTTATATTATCTGTGAATTATGTTTCTCGAAGTAGCTTCTCGTTAATCACTGCTTTCTCTGTTTAGTTCAGCGATAGTAAAACGTTGTATACCGAACCGATAACAAAACAACAATAAAAACTAATTAAGCTGAGTAAATCACATTCAACAAAATCACTGAGTAAAAACACCAACACTTCATGCAGTGTTTTCGTCATTATAGCTAAATTGTGTTTAACTGTAATAAATAAATAATTGCAATGGTTGAATATTATTGTGAATGAATTGAATTCGTTTACAAAACTTATCTAATAGTTTATAGTGATTACGTACAGTTTAACACAGGTCAATAAATTTTATTTTAGGATTAAGCAATAATTTGAATATACAAAAATAATAACTGTTTATATAAAGTTTTATTTTCTGTTGAAAGTCTTCATGACTGACAATAAAAACTATATCCGTTTCAAAATAGCCATTATCATATTATCTATTCCATTCTTCCTCAAACATTTTTCCACCTTCGTGACAGAAATTTCATCCGAATCATAGACGGTTGGCAGTCAACGACTGTGCGCTGATCAAGGAACTTTCTGCCTCTCACAACAAAACCGTAGAATGTACTATCGCCTGCGGTATTCCCGGACCAATACGACCTTCAAACCTTCAAGAAAAGAGGGTACTCCTTCTTACATGGCCGGCAACGCACTTGTGACGCCTCTAGTGTTGCGGGTGTCAATGGGCGGCGGTAAGCACTGACCTTCAGGCAATACGTCTGCTCGTTTGCCACCATACAATAATAAAAAAAATAAAAATCGACTGGGAGGAAATAGTGAAAGCTAATGCATTACACTGATCGATTCTTGCAAGCGCTAGCAGAATCGTTCGTACATGAGTTATTCTGTTTTTCTGATTAACAGAAAACACATTTTCTGTACAATTACCAGGTATTGTAAACAGACAGACGGAGAACAGACTTATAATTATACTTGCTTGGAGTTCACACAGTACTCCTTCAGAACACATAAGCACAAGTAGTAGCTTCTTCGAGTCGAGTCGAGATGTACTTATTAATTCGAGTTTGTGCGTAGGGCGAAATCAAGGGATGTTTAAAGCTTTTGTAGTACTGTAGTACTACTATAATAGTATATTATATTATCGAAACAGATTTTCAGCTCGAGTTTTTTACTCGGTTTGATACCGAACTCCCGCCCCGAAACCTCCAGGGAAGAAGAGATTCGGTTCCCGTAGCAGTAATGAAAACAGTTTCCCCTAAAACTATGCTGATTATTATTGATGTGTGTATGGCTGCTTGCTTTTGTATTATGTGTATATTAATGTTTGCGTTGAGTTTGTTTATGTATTTGTGTATACTCTTCGCAACTATTCCTGATGATCCTACTGCCATGGGTATGGTTTCTGTGTTGGTGTTCCAGAGTCTGGTCATTTCTACTTTGAGAGGGTGGTATTTGCTGGTACTACTACAATAGTATATAATATTATTATTATTACATTATTGTAATTATATTTCACAGAGCCAACAATTCGTAGAATCATATTTTTATAATGATAGGTGCATTAGTTTTTCGTTTCATAGTACTACGCTTTGAGTTTTGTTGTTTTACACAGTATTGAATGCGTAATTGGTACAGAATGTTCAATGTTTGTCTGATGCTTAACTATTTTAAAATTTTTCATTCCTTTTTTTTTTCAAAACCTGTTTGATGCCTCTCTAAGGGGGCTCGAGCGTAGCAAAGGACTGAAGTTATATAATAGAACACATAATCTCATAGAAATAGCTTATCGTGTCGGTGTTGTAGTTAGAGCTAAAGTAATAAAAGATCAGTTCCAGCTATAAATCATTATAACTTAGTTTACATACAGTTTGGTATATGACAGTTTGGTTCATACGTGTAATAAGTAAATTTTGATGTACTTGTGGCGACTTCCACAGACAGCGGTAGCGGGAGGCATGTGAAAGCACCATCTACCGTATATGCACTGAACTGCGGAGTAAATTAGTATACGAGGAACCTACCAATCCTGCATCGCGCAATAGAAGTTCTCACGCCGATGAACATATACACAGCTTCCCAACATCAACTGTTGGGCAGTGACCCGCCAGGCATGATCACCCTCGCCTGGTCGAAGGATCCTCCCTTTGAATTGTAGTTGTGTTGGAGGGATATGTGACCCGTTCCCTCCACATTCTAAACGCCTAGATCTATTACAGTTTTTATTTAGCACAAAATATTGTGGTATCATATCTATAAAAATTATGGCAACAGAGGAGTATGAAGTTTGGCACAAAAAAGTTTATAAGGAGGAGAAGGGCAGTAAGCTCAAAAAAATAAATAAATGTTGGTCGGATATTGACTACCTAGTTTTATCAAATCAACCAATAATCCCTGCAGGCGTTCATTAACGAGTAAGTTTAGTACTTTTTTAGATTTTATACAAACGGTAGGCTTTGAGTTTAGAAGAAATAATGCGAAGTGAAAATAATTGATAGGGTTTTTAATATATTTAATTCGAGTTTCCTTCACACCTGCACTTGATAATTTTTGTCCCTTAGTTTTAACTGGATATATAAAATAATTCCTACTATTTAGTATATAATGGAAATGAAAAATAAACCGAACACAAAATACAAGACGTGAAAGCAATTTCGGAGAATAGATAGACCATCGCGAACATTAGGTGCCTCCACTTTCCAAGTTTCGTGTTCCAATAACGGTTAACAGCACATTAACATTATAGCAGGCTTTAGATGGTTATCGCTTCTTTCGATTTTGGAGTACAAGTAAACGATAATTTTTAGTTGAAAGTATTGCGAAGTAATAACTTAGTTAAAGGCTACAAAAACCACCTTGTAACATTTTATAGCTTCATAAAATGTTGTTTTGGGTTTGCTTAGTATTACATCACTTTATATTAATGCTAAATAGCCCTTCATGTCATGAAGATTCTTTTGAGGCATATCTTAACACTTAACAAGTGAATGGTGGTGAAAATTCGAAATAAAATGTTTTCATATAATGGCTCAGACTTTACGAGGAGTTGCTAAATATTAGATTTCACTGGAAAGTCTTAGAATTTACCGTAGTTCTGGTTTTTACAGTAACATATATTAATGTTATGATTTTTCATAACCATTGTTTTCTTTCAAAATATACATATTGTTCTTAATAGTTAAATATGCACAGTATACAATATCATTGTTTGAATATAGTCAATGAACAATATTTATAGTTATGACTGATAACATGGCTTTGAAACAACTGAAAGCACTTTCCACTGATAACTTTAATTGATCATTTATCGCATCTTATAGATAAAAAAATTGCTGTCCTAAATAATTTTGTGGGTAGACAAAATGGTTTTAATTAGAATTCATTATGTCTACAGTAAAAAAACAAGGCAGTTTTTACATCAGACCAAAGTCTTCAGATTTCACATTTTCTCAAAATAATCTAACCATGGGACTACTTCAGTTTCTACTAGCTGTACATTTACAATGAAGGATGACACTTGACCCTCTAAAAAGATCGAAAAAGAGAGAAATCTCTAAGGCCCTTAATCTGCTCGGATCGGGCCTTTATTTGGTATATTGCCAAACACAAACCCAGCACCTCTATTGACAGGTGTATCTCAAAGACTTTATAATATTTACACAGCCAATTCTGCCATTGAATTTCTGTGTATCACATACAACGTATGTGTTTGTAGCAACGTTTATAGTAACTTATCAATGCAAAGAAGGGTTTCGCTCAAAAATAAGTCGTGTCAGTACTGTGTTAGTAGCGATGAAGGTACGTAATGATACAGTACAAAAACATTAGAGTATGAATTAATAAGTATAAAATTCAAATAGTACCATCAAAGATTACAAAAGAATTGATGATCTTCGAACAAATTAACAGATTTTATTGAAACAATGAAAGTAGTATTTCTAATAAAACTTACATCACTAGAAATCTGGTTATATGTAATGTATTAGGTACAACACATTCTTCTTTGAATAGAACTAAAATGACATTTAAAATATAATACTAGATATAGAGATACTAAACATATCAATCAGCACATAGGTCAGAATAGAAATAGCTTCTTAAATTGCCATACATTCGTTATATGCTATTTAAAATCGATTTGTAACTATTTTAACCGCATTTGATCTAATATAATGTCATTCAAGCTTAGCTCATGCGACACTTCAATCGAACATCGAAACAAATTCTTTTTAATACAAGCTAAAATAAAAAAAATTAAAATACCCTTTACGTAAGCACTGAATCAAGTAATTATACGCCAAAAATGCTTTACATTATTTTGGAAAAGAGCTGATACTCTTACACTGCTAAATAAAGGTAAGAACCACCGGAAAAAAAACCTCATCGAAATCGCTTTATCCGTTTGAGAGCTACGACGCCACAGACCGACATACACACACATACAGAGAGAGAGAGAGGTAGAGACAGACAAACATCAACGTCAAAGTTATAACTTATAATACTCCTTTTGTGTCGAGGGTTAAAGAAAACAAAATTCTATTTCTGAACACATTATGTTAGATTCGTATGGAAGCAGTCCATAACAAATTAAATCACTTCACCATAACGTCTATTGTTTTAATGGAATAACTTTCCAACGAGCGCATTTTCACAATAGACTGATATTGGTTTACAGCTTATATATGAACCTATCAATTTATGTTAGTGCATTTTCTAAGCCAATTTCATTTTAGTTGACTAGTAGTAGTTGACTTCCAAAGGACTGCTTACTTAAGAGCAAGCAGAAGGGCTCCTAATGGGACGTTTATCGTTTTCGATTTTCTTTATAGTTCTCTCCATAGGTTAGTATCGGTAAATAAACTCTATATTACTATTTATAAAAAATGTGTCAATCTCTAAAACTTTTGTAGATATCAAAAACTTAATCTTACAAAATTACTTTAAAAAAATGACTTTTAGATATAGCAGGTAGACAAAAACCGAAAAATTGTGTTTTTAAATAACTGCAGTGTAATATATTAAACAATTATAAACAAGAGAGTCTTGAATGGTAAACAACGTTAAAATTAATTGATTTGTTGTTATTATTGATTTATTATTATTTTTGGTAAACTGGTTGTTCTAAAATAGTAACTGACCCCAAATAATCTTGCGTATAATGAAGGCTAGAAGATAAAGATTTGTTTTTAATACTTTATATAAAACAAAGAATAGTACGTTCATACATAATATTTATTTTTTGACAGTAAAAAGTGAAGACTATGGTTGGCAACGAGCAAGCATTAACGGCATAGTATCAGATGTAGATGGCAATATTTTCCCCATACAAGGCAACTATGGTCAAGGAAAAGAAGGGAAGGAAAGCTACATAAATGGTCAAGGAAACTATGCCGGAACCGAACAAAGAAATGTGTCCCCTATAGCCTGTTTCAAACACGGTGCCCCAGAGGAACCGCAACTTGAACAACCAGTTCCATCGCCAAGCAGGCGATCATCATCATCAAATAGTGACAGAAATATTGACTTTAATTCACAACCGTCCTCACAACATGAGATTAATTTTAAGAGTACATATAGTGAAGAGCCTTTGCCACCACAATTAATAAATTCTGAAGACAGTTTGCCTGACAATCAAGTATTTTTACAGAGAACTCCTACGTCTAACGAAAATTTTGTTGACGATATTATTATTGAATCAATACCTGAAACCACAACACCTGCAATAGAAACGCAATCGAATCAGGAAATAGTACTATCTAAACAACTACAATTAGAGGAACAGAAGAAATACAATTTCGACAGAGATCTTAAAAACCAATTTATAAGTCAATCTTCAGTTGGAGCTGATTCTCCAAATTTGAATCTCCGAACTGAATGTGCAAATAAAAACAAAATTGAAAGCATGATTATGTCACCCAGGCGCTTTTTAAAAAAAATAACTTATGACGTGTCAAGTCAAAAAAAGATTTTGGAGAAAAATAATGACTTAATACATAGCATCACAGTTCCATTGCATGAAAACAATACTATAATTCTGAAAAATAACGAGGTTGTGAATGAGAACGTCGATGGTTCGATTAATAATAAATTACCAGTATATAAACTTAATATTTTTAAAGTTCAAGACACTGAAAAACCTTTACAGCAACCTAATGAAAACATGACAGTACAAGCTGACTATAGACATTATACTTATAATAATGTCATCCCTCAAGTGAAAGATCCCACCAAAGGCAAAGGCATTACGTACATAAATAAAAAGACAAAACTCAATTTAATGGATATTGGTAGAGTGTGCTATGCTTGCAGTACTGAAAATAACCCTACATGTTGGGCACCAGATAGAAGAACAACTGTCAAATATTGCCGTAAAAGCGATAACGCATGTGTGACGAAAACTTTTGGCTCTGAAAGTAAGTTATAAAGTAAAGTAAGGTAAGTCTATTCTAATTGAATGCATTAAAGATATTTTCATAAAACATGCATGTTTTATGAATAAAGCAAGTTGCCAGTGTATACGAACATTAACTTTACCTAATATTTTGTTTTTACCCGATTATGGCAAAACTAAAAAAAAGGGTAATATTTTCTGCAGTCTATGAATGTTTGTATGTTCCACTATTGCGCCGAAAATACTGACCCGATTTTAATGAATGAGGTGTCACGAGTCAATATTATCACGAGTGACATAGGTTTTATATTTGTATTTATTCTTTATTGTACACATTGAAAATACAAGTATGAAATAAATACAAGAAAGTGTCATGCATAAAAGGCGTGCTTAACCCAACATTGAGTTTTCTGCCAGCAAACCCAGAGTGAACAGAGGATAGTGGAGAAATCTAAGGGCATAATCATGCGTACTGAAAAGAAACAAATATAATAAAAAAAAATGGTAATAATAGTGATTTATAGACATTGATTTTATACCTACAGTTGAATACATTATGAAGGTTTTACAAATTCATCAAAAGTTTTACGTATTCGGGTTATTGTTTTTTTATACATTTTCTTGTGACAATAAGCCTTTATTGAAAAATAGTTATTTTAAGAGGTAAAATAAAACTACTGTTAGTACTGCATACTCTGTCTGACGAACGTTGGGCTCTGATCTCCTCTCAGGATAAGATTAAGGCCATACGTACGGCTGAGTGTGGGTTGGGGACTAGCAAGACAACATTGTAGCTATGTAATCTTACCGTTTGATGTGTTCAAGTCGCCCAAAGGCCTCCAACTAAGCTTCACGACTGTTATCATATGATAACAACCGGGACCGACGGCTTAACGTAACACCCGAATTACGGAGACGCCTAAGGTATCATGCTAGCAGACGTCTCCCATCCACGCCTACTGATTGCGCCGTCGTTGCTTACCCTCGATGATTGTTTCTAATCATCGTGTGCAACTGGGCTATCCAATTGACCTTATCATTATATTAATTTATTACAGGTAATTTTATCTTAATCCGGGATTGCGCAAAAACATGCAATGACGATGAAATACCGGGACTAACTCCTAAGTATAAAACATGCTCAGTTTGCTATAAGGACCTTTGCAATAGCTCTCACTCTATAAACATTTATAGTTCAATGATTGTATTACCAACTATATTTTCAATTACTATAGTAAAGTCTCTATTAATTTAAAATTAAAACTGAATTCTTTATTTATTCAAAGCATAGAGGCTTACATTTACTTTATAGATTCAACTATTCATTTTCTACTGTGCCCAGAAGGAAACGAAAACCATCCAAAGATTGAAATAATATTTTTTCACTTTATTTTATTGTTTTAATATTTATTAATAAATTATTTAATGAATTGTTTGTTTTACATTATATCATTTAAAGATTATTTACAATGCAATAAAAACATGTTTACAGTAACCACAAAAAAGTTTGACATAGTACCTATGTTGACAATAAATTATTTATAATCTTTGTTCAGACTTACTTTCTTTTTAACCCGTAGTTAAAAAGTATTGTGCATACGGCACTACACGAATGGCCTAGTGGTTTTGGCAATCACCTCACCTCGTTTTCTACAGCGATGAGTGTTGTGAGTTCAAACTCCACATGGGACAACACTTTGATCCACAAATTATTGTTCTGAGTCTAGAATGCCATTTCATATATCAGTGTGGGGGTTTCCTTCAAAAAAATATTAAGTTAACTTAAAATCTATCATACACACCTTGCCACACGCCACGCTTTCCATTATGTATGGAACTAATATATGGCTAAATAAGATTTGTTAAACTAGGACTCTATTTTTTAAAACATCTGAACAAACTATTTTAACTTTTGCACAAGTATGTTTTCATTTTTATTTTGATTAGTAGCGAAACCACATCCTGAATAAGAAACCAATAAAATATGTTACTGTAGCTCTGCAGCAACAGAGCGTCTACACTCAGATATCCACTATTTAAAGAACTCTTGGCAATATTTAATGACATTATAAAGTAAAATTTAATACCAAGAGTATTTAGCAGTACAGACCCTTCACACACTTTAACCATGTCTACAAACTGTATTTTTGACGGTCTTTGGAAGAAATCTGGCCTGTAAGCTTGACAAAAGAAAGAATAAAGCCCCATCATCAAAAACCCATAATGTCCCACTGCTGGGCTCAGGTTGGATCCGGAAATCGAACCCGAAATGACACTTTTCAAGAAATAATTCGGTTAACGAATACAATAACAATGACTGCTCAAATTTTGTAAAAAATACTTTTCACTCAGAATTATCAAAGCTTTGCACTATAATAAACGGAGCTCATAATTTAACCAAAAAAGACATACTCGTACGTACATTTCGCACCATTAAACCTTTAAAACGACATCCTAGCGTAGTTATGGATGCTGTAATTAACTGAATATATACATATGACAAGAGAGTGCTAAATGAGTAATGTCGGGACGTGGAGGTATTGTTATATGTATGTTATTGAACTCGTTACCAAAACATGAAACACGACTAAAGTATCAACAGTACATCAGAAGTATTTTATTATTTGACGTGTATTCGCACTCTCAAGACATTCGAGAAGTTATGAGAGCATCAAATTTCTTCCACCGGTGAGTCCACATCCCATCTCTTACCAAAATGTTATACTATTTTTGAATTAGTGAAATTTATCATGTACAAGGGGCCTTAGAGTGAAGCGGTATTGGTGACTGACTGATCTAAACATATTTGCATTTGTTTGAAATTCCACCGTGTCTGCAAATAAATTCGTCATGTCCACAAAACTTTTGTGAGAGCACGTAAACAGGCACTAAAAAGCAGCAATGTCATGTTTTTTTTTTTCTCAGTGCTGAAATATAATGTGTGGACCGTTCGTGTATTAAACGACTCGAATTCTTGTGTGGTGGCTCTTTGACTTTTCTTAGCATGTACAAGGTGCCTTAGAGTAAAGCAATATTGGTGACTGACTGATCTAATTTGGTTCCTAATCTGCCTATCAAAATGTAGAGATTATATTACAAAAGCCATTTAATGTTCGATAATGAACGTGTTATCTTAATCCATCGGTAGATATTACGTTATTAGTTATATATTATATTTAGCAGTAACAATATTGCATTTAGTATTTCAAGTTATAACAAGCCTACAGAGTAGTATTGAGGAAAGACGATTCGGGTATGTTGTTTTTACACTTTTATTTTCGTAAATTATTTTCATAACCAAATGTTTCTCAAAGTATAAAATAAAAACCATTTTGCATTGTAAACAATCTGAATTTACAAATGATATTAATAGTTGTAAATGTATGTAAATTGAAAACTAAATGCAAAATAACGCGTAAGGTGACGGAATTACATAGTCCTGTAAGTTATTTATTAAAAATATAGTACCAGTAAAATATATGGCGTCTAATATTACGAGAAATATGGCGCATACTGAAACATGATAACCAATAAACAGTCAACGTTGTTTCTCCACATAAAACGGAACTCCGCAACGTGAGGAGCATATGCTCACTCTATAAAAATTCAATCGGTTAAAATTGCATCTCTTATAAATAAAATATTGCATTGAACAATATTTGACGAACTTTTATGTAATAAAAAAAACTTTTGCTGTAGGATGATAGTTATTTTACGCTTAACAAACCACAGACGGTCTTATGTGCTGGCATAGACACTTTGGTTGTATTCTGTTGTTGTCATTATTAAAATAAAATTCAATAAATTTTTTTGTTGGATTATATACTTTAATGCCATCTGCTTACAGTTAATTTTTTGATATCTCACATCTCAGCTGTCACTGTTTTTAGTTCAGTACCAGTCGACTACACGGTTGGCCTAGTGGTTTCAGTGGTCGCCTCGCCACTTCCTATTGCGCCAAGTGTTGTGGGTTCAAATCCTACATGGGACAACACTTTGTGTGATCCATAAATTGTTGTTCTAAGTCTGGGTGTACTTTGTGTCCGTTTCATGTATGTTTATAAAGATCCCCGCGACACAGGAATGTATATTCTTAATGCGGGAGTTGTCTTTTTTAAAAAATAATAATAATAATACTCTTAGGCCAGAATTTTGGTCTTGCTTTTCTTCTTCTTCTTTTGATGATATGGCAATCAACCGGATCAGCTATTTCTGCCAATGTCAAGTATTTCGAGTCTTCAATTCTAAGTCTTCGAGTCTTCAAGTCTTCGTCGTGATGGAATAAGTGATAAAAAATATAAAAAATGTGGATGACATGAAATGGACACCGTCTTTCGCAAAAACAAAAAACGATCCTTCCTTGCTTTTCTTACGTTGAACGTTTAAGACGTGTAACGTGTGACGTAAAACTTGTCATGTCGTTATAAACTTAAACGTCGTCTAAGTACATACCGACTTTATTTTTTATTATTACTTATAATTTTTACATTTAGAGTTTAGTTTAGTTTTTTTAATAATAAACAAGCGTGTACCTTTGACTTTTAATTGGTGTTAAAGTGGACTGTGAGCAGATCCGAGAACAGCACTATGAAAACCATTAATTTTTTACCACAGTAGAGTATTCTATTATAAATTAGTATTAAAATGTATATTATTCGTTTTTTAAGTCTAAAAATCGGTTAAAAGCGAGTCAGACTCGTACAGACAGTCGACTGTAGGAAGGGTTCCGCACCATTATCTATACATTTCAAGCGTCTAACTGTTGCCGTTATCAATATCAAGCAGAAACGAGCAAAAAAATCACGTTTGTTTTATAGGAGCTCCCTTAAATATTTTTTATTCGATTTTTAGTATTTGGTGGGAACAGAAATACATCTGAAAGTTTCAACTTGTATGCTTTCACGGTTGATAAAATACAGCTTGGTCACAGACAGACGGATGAACAGAGAAATCTTAACAATAGGATCGCGTTTTACTCTTTCGGTACGTAACCCTAAAAAATATCTACAATTTTTTTTAAAATGAATTGCCCTCTTTTAGCAAATTGAAACGTTTAAGAAAATATTTTTATTCTTGATGTTGAGAATTATGCCTTAGGGCGAGCAACTCATTATTGTTGTTTACAAGTTGATTCATTAATTACAAGTTAACTAAAACTTCGCTTATTATTTTTGCTAATAACGATAATGAACGCTAAGTGCTATAAACATCTCAATTTTTTTTTAATTAGATTGCTACTTTTCGTAATAAAAGTTTCTTCAATATTCAGTGAAAAGTAATCAATATCCACAACTCGAGTGGCCCGGATGGAATCCCTCCTATTGGGTTGAAGATGAGCGCTCCAGAGTTGGCACCGGTCTTAACGCATCTTTTCCGGCTCTCCTACTCTTCTGGCGTAGTTCTGACATCAAGGAAGGCAGCGTTGGTGCACCTAGTCTCTAAAAAGGCGCACGCTCAAATCCACCCAACACAGGCCGATAGCCATTACATACCTCTTCTCGAAAATAATGGAGTTCATTATCAACTATCAACTCCTGCGGTATCTAGGAGGTCATCATGTGCTTAGTGACCAGTAGCACGGCTTACGTAAAGGTCGATCAGCTGGTGATTTTCTAGTCGTCCTAACATATCTCTAGGCACAGGAGATTGAGACTGAGGGGGAAGACTTGGCAGTTAGTTTGGATATTGCGAAGGCCTTCGATCGGGTCTAGCGCAAAGCGTTTCTATCGAAGCTCCCTTCCTATGAGCTTCCCGAGAAAAGATACGAACAGGGCACTAGCTTTATAGCAGACAGAAGCATAAAAGTCGTAATCGACGCTGAATGCTCTGACTCCTTGTCGATGATCTGGCTAAATGATCTGTGAATGCTGGTGTTCCGCAAGGCTGTGTGCTATCGTCTACTTTGTTCAACCTCCTTATCTTAGCGGCATTTTTTGCTATTATCGTTGCAGTACGTGGAATGCTTTCTAAGCGGGCCGCGCTAGTATTTCTCGGGATGTCATTGAGAGTCTAAACAAACTTCTATCTGAAATTGAGACCTCTTGGAAAAAGGTCTCAGATTGATGTAGAGTTAATTAAGTCGATTTTAACCCCACAAAGACAAAAAGAAGATATTCAAAAAATGTAAGGGCTTGTGTCTCAGGATGTTCTGAGATCAAATATGTGGTATTTGATAGCTGAGATTTCATGCAACTCATCAGAAATCATGGCATAAGAATTTGTCTGCTCTGATCTGTAAAAAATATATGAATTATTGACATAAATTAAAATATAAATATAGTGTTATCATTGTTAACTTAAAAATTGAGTAGGGATCCTTATTCAATAACACACTTCTGGATTTTCATATACATTAATAGTCCACACTGTAATTGTTACTAATAGAGTTCATACAATAATAATGTTCTAACACATTCACCCAAGGTTTATATGTCTATTATACTGGTGCAGTCTCTGTGAAGATCTGTTTTCATTATTTCTAATATTCTCCAATAGAAGGAAACTCATATCAGGGGGCAAAGATGATTCTGCATTACGTCTGATACGTTCTCTAATTGTGATACCACAATTCATACACGATTGTATTTTAGAAGGTCCATTTTTTCACTTAACATAAAATTTACACAATTCACTAGTGAAGCATTCGCGTGGGGCTACAATACTGTAAATCACTGTAACTAAACGAATAATTGTACAAAAACATGAATCAAACTGAACGAAAATCAGCGCTTGAGACGCGATGTTGCGAATTTATTTTTATAAATATTAGGTGATTGACAAGTTCAAATTATAGTTTATAAATGCTCTTCATTATTTTAGAATAGTTAATTATTAATTATTGATTTCGAAAGGCTATTCGCCTTTTTTAAAATATTTATTACACGAAATTAATACTAAAACAATAAGATATTTAATTATAAGGATTTTAATGTAAAACGCACATTAATAACTATTAATATTATATCTCGTTTTGCGTCATGTGTTTATCACAGGGCAAGTAAAAATCTTTCAAAGTAAATTCAAGATGCATCAAGCATCGTTTAAAATCTTTTTGTTTTGTTTTTCAAATCTGCTATGGAGTTTTTTTATGGAAAGTTACTCAAAATTCATCATTTGTTTTATTCAGCCCAAATCTACGACATGAACTCGGAACATTCTGGGGCAAAAATTGGACAACTCGTTTACACTTTGAATCACTGCCATGAGTCGTATGTCCTCGGTTTGGCCTAACATTGGAATACTCGACATATCGAGTGAAGTCTAGTTCCGTGGCCATTTGGAGAATACCAGCTCCTCCCTCTGGACTGAACTCAACGGAGAGCAACTTGAATCATCGACTGCCAAGAAGTTTCAATACAGCTGAAACTCTTTGGCGCTGGGTAGAGATGTGGTTTCATAGTACACAACTGTGCGGTTTTCTAGAAAATTTCTGCCTCACATGATAAAACTGTGGAATTAATTGTGACGCCTCTGGTATTCCGGGTGTCCATGGGTGGTGGTCATCGCTTACAATCAGACGATACGCATGCTCGATGGCCCCTATTTAATGATTTAAAAAAAGAAAACTGACTAGCTTAAAGGTTACATGAAATAATCGTATAATAGTCAACGATGGATGTTCAAAGGACGTTACACGAAACTGAAAGTAGGTAGGAACATGTTATTCTGCACTGTTGGCATTGTGGTTAAGCGGTCGTCACGCTGCTTTAATCTTTAATTACATAAGTCTGCCTTGAGGATTGCTGAAAAATGAGTAACGAAACCTTCTATATTATATAAATATACTCCCAAAATAAAGTAACATATATAAGCTCATAAGAAAAGAACGTTGTATTATCTATTATTTATATGACACAGAGTTATACCCTTAGAGTTCCCGTTCCGAAGTACCGTGGTGATGTGTTTATAGGAATTCAATATACAAATGAAATAAAATAAGTTACGTGTGAAAGCAGCCCTTGCGAGGAATATTGCTTATTCATGTCTACGTAAAACATTGCCGCGAAAGCACTCCAATCGGTCGATGGTTGCGAAATCTTATCTCTAGGGCCAATACATCATTAGAAAGGTATTGTAAATTTACCCCACAGCCCATAGATCAGAACAGGACCTCCGAGATCATATGTTTAGAGTAAATAACTTAAAATCCTACACATTTGGAGGGTTTGGCCTATGGGGACATATGAAGTGATGAAAAAGGAATATCAGCACCACCATGACATGTAAATGAGTTGCCACGTCAAGACGTAAATTATTTCAAAAATATTTTGGTTTAAATAGGCTTATTTTCTCTAATAAATAATGTTCTAACTTAAAGCCGTTTAATATATATAACGATATGAACGGATAGTGCTGAGAAAAAATAACTCAAAACACTAATATGACCACGGATGCTTCTAACAATAAATTTTTGTCTATATTCATTTTCAATATATCCGAAAGTCGTGAGAGGCACAAGATCTGATTTTTTTAAAACCTTGGGTTAAATTATCGAAGTTTTCATAAGGATCCCTAACTTTTACGCAAATATTATATAGCCAATATTACTCGTGGATGATTTAGCATTCCAATGGTGACATAATTTTTCAAATCGGCCTTGTATTTTTTTAATTAAATGGTAACAAACAAACAAAAATCAAATCATTGCTCTTTCTAACATTAATTTAGATAACAATGTCATATATATGTCAATCTTAGACGAAATCGTCTGAAATTGACATATTCCTGACAAAGTTCCACTCTTTTCCTCTATCTAGAGGAAAAAAGTGGGAGTTCGATACACGACTAGAGTTTGCGTCACGCGGTTCCACAAGCACGCCAAATGGCCTGCCACACTTTTGTACGTTGCGAACCTATATTGCGTTGAAAGAGATGCGTAAACGCTATAAAATTCATTGTGGTGGCGAGAAAACTACCCCTAACAACAAGCGTTCCGGTGTTATGCGCCTAGAATCAGATTGAGGAGATGCTCCCTTAACATCAGTCAATTTAATAAACATGTCGCTGGCTGCCTTTTTTTCTATGTATCTCTTATTTACCTTGCAATTCAAACATTAAAAAATGCCAACACTAGAAGCTTCCAAATCAATTAAAAACGAATTTTAAGGACTACCATAGATTAAAGACATGGAAAAAGCAAATTTAGTATCCGCCATTATGAAAAGATCCGGATCGTAAACCCAGAGTTAAAACCTCTTAATAGCCGCGTCGGCAACAATTTATTCAAATTCTTGCGTTGCTGATAAAGTACTTATTCGTGCGGAAAAATATTTGATGTACTCCTGAATCTAATTAACTTTTCCTAAGTTAAATAAAACTAGGAAAATTTAAGTCAACTTCATGCCTTTAACAAAAACATTTAAAGTTAAACCAATGTTTATTTTGCTTCTTCACGTTTCTATCAATAATATACATTCAAGTCCTGTCGTCTTTTGTTTTCGTATTTTTGATTATAATAAAACCGTTAATTTCACCTTACTCAATAATGGTGATAATTCTGCTGATGCATCACTAAACTAAAATTCACAAAAAATTGTTGTTCAATTGTCTACTTTAGTATCATCTGCTTAAAGTCCAATTTTTGATATCTCACATCTCAGCTTGTATTATATTTAGGTAGTTCAGTACCAACTAAAAGTTGAGGGACATGCTTGGTCATTAGTAAAAAAAAACTGAACTAAACTCTAATAGTAAAAATTATAAGTAATAATTACGTAACTAATTTAGTCGGCATGTATTCAGACGATGTCTAAGTTTAGTACGACTTGTCAAGATTTAAGTCACATGTTACACGTTATTAACGTTCAAGACAAGAATAGAGAAAAGAGATCGTTTTTTGTTTTTGCGAAAGACGGTCCCCATTTTATGTCATTGACATTTTTTATATTTCTTATCATTAATTCCATCACGACGAAGACTTGAAGCCTCGAAGACTTAGAATAGAAGACTTTAAATACTCAACATAAGCGGAAATAGCTGATCCGGCTGGTTACCATCTCATCAAAAGAAGAAGTAGATAGTATAGTAGAGTAGCAAAAGAAAAAATATGGCCTAAGTTGAGTAACTAAATTAATTTTGGTTATGCCAAAGTAAATTTTACTTTTTCAAGTATTTAACATTTCTTTTGAGTTTAATAATGACAACAACAGAATTGCTACCATTTTTAGATTACACTAAAATCAAGTGGTAAAAAATGTTTCCAACTGTAAGGAAATATCAGAAATCCTTAATAAGCCAGGCTAGTGAATATATTTGTACGTCTTTGCATTAGAATTGTGCAGCGCTGTAAGAAGTGTGTAGAGTTCCAGGAGACTGACAGACTATGTAGAAAAAAAAGAAAGAATGTCTTTGGTCATTGTCAGGTCGAAAACTTTTTGTATGTAGCTAAATTCTCTTAGAAAATAATTTTTAATTGATTAATAATGTTATAATCTTTATTTGATTCAATGAATTCAATTAAAAGTAAAGTTGTCAGATTTTGGCATGGTGACAAGCTGAAAATATTCGCATTGGGTAGATATCAAGAACCAGTGTGATCAATTTTTCAATTATCCAGTTTATCCAGTAAGAGACACACCTATAAGATTAATAATATTTAGTTTAACCAAGCTTATTCATAAAATATAACACGGAAAACAAAAACAGCTCTTGTAGCTTGTATTTCGCAAATAAAATACTAACAAGGAATTAATAAACAATTCTCTATACATCTCTCTGAATAGACTTATTTATGGAGCATTTATGTTATTAAAGCTTACAGGACCTGCAATAAATTGTGCTTAAACCTGCCTTTGCTATGTATTTTTAATTTAATGGCCTTTGATGTAAAAATCAAGAGTTATTGTGATTGTACGCAAGTATAACATTATGAGTTTATATCTATTTACCTAGATAAGATATCTTTTATTAGGCCACATGCTGTGTTAATGGATACTTTGTGATGAATAATTATTGTATATGTCAGTATTTGAATAATTAAAAGAGGCCTTAGCGTTTTAACCGTCGACGATTGTACCCAAGTATATTATATACTTATTTATGAAAGTCAATTACTTAATTGTTTCTGTATAAAAAATCATGTGTTTAATCATTTACATTTTATATTATTATCAATTTATCACAAAATAGTTTATAAAATAAATTTGAATAATCTCTTCTTATATCCAAACGAAGAATTCACAATACATTTATCCCAGCATTGGAAATATATGAAATTTTATAAAGTTAAACCATCAACATCATCTGTCTATTTCATATCTTTGGAAATACACGGTGTACCGGTAAAAAAAACATGCAAAACCATACTGAATTTATACATATGCATTGGTATGTATAGCATTCGGTTAACGATGGTTGCTACCTACTAACAGTAGCTCGCTTGTCAGTCTTTCAATTTCCTCGATTTTTTATACAAATTTCGTATTCATACACAACCGCATAACATTTAACGTTCCAGTGCTCCATATTCCTAACACAATTATCCCTTCTGGAATAGTAAATTGGACTTCGATTTCGATTTGATAGCTGACGGTGCAATCATTTTGGCACATGATAGTCGTTCAAAAAGTCAAAACTGAAAATGCCCACATATTTCTACTAGACCTACTGTGAAAACCCTACCAATGATCCATATGACTTAGTAACAAAAGTCTACTCTCTCACTCACGTATAATAAAAGAAACTTTTTAAAAGCCGACTTAAATCTAAAATCTAAACAAAGCCGTCCCTTTTATTTGAATGTTAAGGTTTCAGAGACTTATGTAGGGTCTACTTAACATTTGCTGGCAGCAATTTGTCCCATAAGCTGCTTGTTAATTGTTTACCTAAAAGTTTACAATGTTATAGTTTGAATAAAGTAGAATAAGATATTTATCGTAAAACATCATTCTAAAAAAGAAACAATGATCTTAACAAATTATATAAAACAAAAATACATTTTACAAAAATAACTTTGTTGATCTCGAGGGAAATTAGGTACAATGTTTTTGTGTTTTTGTCTACCTATCGTAAGTATTAAGGGTAAACTTTATTTCGTTATGTCAATATTTGGAAATAAGTATTGAAAGTTAGAAAACCAATCATTTTCGGACATTTTTAACACACAACGCCATCCAGTCCCAAACTAAGCAGAGCTTGTACTATGGGTACTAAACAAGTGATATTAATAGTTATATACCTTTTTGTAAATACATATATATTACACATAGTAAACACCCAAACTCCAAAACAATTATTTGTAGATCATGCAAACATTTGGTCCGACTCAGGAATCTAACCCGAGAACCCCTCTAGCATAGCAGTTGCATACGCAATAATATAATAAAATAATTATAATATAATATTTTTACTGCGCCACCGAGGCAGTAAATCATCTTAACAAAATTTGAATATATTCGTCTTAATAGACTTGAAAGGAATAGTTTAAGTTATCACCTCATCGCCTTGGTTCATCCATCCATACAAACAGTTTAAATTCGAAAAGAGGACTCCTTCTATATGTCTGTTACCTTTTCACGGCTAAGCCACAGCTCCGATTTCAATGAAATTTGGCATTTAGATACTTTGATTCTTGAAGAAGGACTTAGGCTAGTCTTTACTGCGCTAAACGACGTACAAGCGATCGTAGCCACGGACAAAAGCTAATAAACAGAATAATATCTACTCGTGAATGACATGTCATACACGCCCATCTAGATATAATAAAGACGAATACTCTGGGAGTGCTACGCTTCGGCGTTAATGGCCCGGCTCTTTCTCTTCTCTCTCTTTAATCTTACTTTACTTAATTCTTTCTCGTTGCACCAAGTGAGTGAGGATAACGGAGGCCCATAACCCTACCTCTCCACCCATCCCCCTAAGGACGGCAACACACTTGTGCGTCACTGTATTGCCGGATCAATACGACCTTCAAACCTTCAAGAATAGAGCGTACTCCTTCTTAAAAGGCTGACAACGAACTTGTGACGCCTCTGGTGTTGCGGATGTCCAAGGGCAGCGGTAATCACTTACTATCAGGCGACACGTATGCTCGTTAGCCCCTTATTGCATATAAAAAAGTACATAATATACTTTTGTTGTAAACACATACATATTAAACATAGAAAACACCCAAACTCTGAAAAAAATATTTGCAGATCATACGAACATTTGGTCCAACCCGGCAATCGAATCCGTGACCTCAAGCACAGCAGTCTCATACGCTACCACTGTTACTTTAAAACATCCCAAGTGCTACTGTGCTTTGTGTTACTGTTCTTATGCCTACTTATATGATAAAGTGCAAAAGTAACCTGTCATCTGTTACGGCTAAACTATTTAGCCTAAGAGCATCCAAGCCATTTATCAATCTAAGCAGCGTGTCATTGAGTTTTATGTCCAGCAGTAGATTGCAATAGCCTGAAGATGATCAATCAATCAATCAATCAACAACCCATAATGTCCCACTGCTGGGCTCGGGTCTCCTCTCAGGAGAGGGTTAAGGCCATACGTCCCCACGCTGGCCAAATGCGGGTTGAAGATGATCATGGATAGCCTTTAATACTTC
Source organism: Hyphantria cunea (assembly GCA_003709505.1). Lineage (NCBI taxonomy): Eukaryota > Metazoa > Arthropoda > Insecta > Lepidoptera > Erebidae > Hyphantria > Hyphantria cunea. Next base: position 168,362 of record PKRV01000125.1, read on the forward strand.
ACTCATAGAGATACCCCTTTACTTAGACAGGAAATTTTGGCCTTCTATATTCAGGCCGCCTGCTGCATTGTCGCATTTTCTGCATTCGCAATGAGTATAGTGACCACCGCTCTTTTAGTCTGCTTATGGTTGCCATCAGGCAGAATAGACAGGCCAGGCGGGTACAGTGTTTGTGTTAAGTTTTTCTTCTCTTTGCTATGCTGTTATCATTATTATATTACACTGGCTAACCCGGCTAACTACGCACTGACATACTTTTTTTCGTGTATATTTTCTAAATTACTGAAAAAAGTGGTTTTAGTATTTGTACCCGCCTCAGTTTCTCACGGTTAGTGTACAGTGGTGAACTTCGAAATATAACACTTTCGTTTTCCTTAGAATTTTCTTCTAAATAAATTAAAAGAAAGAATTATCCAATTTGGTGAAAGAATTATCCAGTCGATCGGCAGTTATGCGCGTACATGCTTGTCAATGATTCATTTTTATTTACATAGATTATTAAAAATAACTAAAATCAACAAAAAAATAAAATCAAAACTGTCAAAGAACATCGATGGATAAAAAACTTTTCTTTAACAAATATTAATCACAAACTGGACCGAATTGAAATGGGACTACACGGGAAGCACCAGCTTTCAAATAAAAAAAGAAACCACAAAATCGGGTCTCCCAGTCAAATGTAATGAGGTATCAAACATAAATTCAAAAATATAAATCCTCTTCCTTTTTTGAAGTCGGTTAAAAATATCTATGGAAGATAATTAAATTTTAAGATTAAATAAATATACATATATTGAAGTCTCATATAATAACATTAAATATTTCTATCAAACTTCAAAACGAATATCTCAATTATTTTTACAGTAGAAAGTACCCACTTGAACATTTAACGTTATATTAAAAAAATATTTTCGTTCTGTGAACGCGCGAATCACTCGACCTGTACAGCTACTTGACCGATTTTTCTGCTCATGTAAATTGGTTCCACTGTACAATGCCAAAAGAGTATGTATTAGTATTTGGTATTGAAATGCAAATTCAAAATCATTTATTCAATTAAGACACTAAGTGACATTTATGAACTTTAAATTGAAGCTACATACAAATGAAGGCTATTTTTATTTTGACGTGAGTTTTTATTAAAAAAGGACCTATGTCACCCAGGCGGTGATTACGAATACATTAACACCCAGTCATAAAAATAAGTTTAATAGTTATGGCGCTACTGTGGGACCTACAAACAGTAGCGCCATTGTAGCTGAATAAAAACTAATATTATCGTAATGAAAAAATGCTTTTCTTTTTTTACGTATCATATCTGTATAACATAATTTTTTTGTGTGTTTATTTATTCTAGGACAAGCCAAAATTAATATTTTAAAAAAACCTCTACGCAAGTACTCAATCAAGTAAACATACGCTAAAAAGATTACATTATTTTGGAAAAGGGCTTATACTCTTACGCCGCTGGATCGATATTAACCAAACATAGTTAAGAATCACCTCAAGGAAACTGGCTTTCAAATAATAAAAAAACCACATCGAAATCGGTATATCCCTTTGAGGCTTTGACAGACATCGACGTCAACCTTATAAAACCACTCGTTTTCATCGAAGATTAAAAATATAAAAATTCAATTTTTATGTCACAATTTTGGAATGTTTAAATTCTTGGGCACTTTTACTTCGGCGTACACTCTTTATGGTTTCTATTGTTGCTTCCGTGTTCAATTTCATTGAGTCAGAATACAAAAAGTAACGAAGCAATTTATTCCAAAATTTCGCCTAAATTGTGCGTTAATCTGAGGATCCGATCATTTGAAATTTAATAACTTGTTCTTAATAGTCAAGAATCTCGAATTTCAACTGAAATATTGGCGCTCAAACTCCGTTTCGCTGTTTTAAAATGTGCTTTTGTTGTCAAGTACGTCAATTGGCTTTATTTTGAACAGAAATTCTCGTCAATAACATTTGAAGGATTTAGATACCCAAATTAAGCGTAACTCATTTAATCCCAATACGCCAAAGTGTTATAAATTAAAATATGTAGGTGTTTGTTTTATTTAGTTATTTTAATGAATTGAAAACACACAAAAACATTTCATTTTGTTATTATTTTGAATAAAAAATATAACTTTTGATGCGAAAATTATTAAAAATTAATGAATATTAAACTGACAATAATTAATATTTCTACATTGTATGCACAAGAATTGGTAGATTTTAATTTGCGTTTTATTTATATTATCTATCAACAAATGGTTAAAAAATTCCTTCGCATTATTTGTAACTATATTTGTAAACATTCTTCACTGGTGATCCGCTCTGATATATGGCCTTCCTCGAAAAATGGGCTATCTAACACTGAAAAAAAAATTCTTATCGAACCAATACTTCCTGAGATTAGCTCGTTCAAGTAAACAAACAAACTCTTCTAATAATTCGATTTATAACCTGTACCTATTCTGGCTCACTTGTATTTTTAATACAAGTTATAACTTGATTACACTTGACGTGAGCACAAAATACACTGATTATTTTTGCCGCGGTGGGAGAGGAGGATCACGAGGCCAAAGTCCACTCACCAGGCGTCAATGCGCTTATGACTTCAATTTTTGGTTACTCACCCTACTATACCATAAAAACCACCCGGAACCTCTTGATCTATTGAGCACCCTCTATCCCCTGTCTCTTTTGGCATTGATGGGAATCGTCACGCCTTGCAGGTGAAACTAAATTATATAGAAAACATTTAAAGACCACATTATTAGCACTTTACTCCTTCATTACCTAATTCTGTGGTTTGAGACTGTTTAACAAACGAAACCAAAGGTGCCCTCTATCCCGAGCATCTTTAAATATTCTCAAAATGTTTTACTAAAGGAACTAGACTTGTTTTCTTAGTGTGTCAGCGTACATTAAAGTTCTTCAAAATACCATGAGATGTCACTCCTTGTAGTTGTGGAATTCATAAAATGTGTTGGACATTTTATGAATTATGACGCTGAAGAAATGAAAGTCTTTAGTTTGTACAGGACTACCCATAAGTCCAGCAACTAAATGAGACTGACCACCAGACATAAATTCTTATTGCCCTAATGCGCGCTTGCGCCATCTCCATAAATTTAATCCATAGGATTAAAGTGATTGTGTGAAGGTAGATTGGCAAGCGCACATATCTGGTATGCCAATGTAACCAAAGTAAAATCGGCATACCAGATAACGCCTAGCTTGGGTCTTCTGGAGAGTTCCAGTCATACCCTATAGCCAAGAGGAAGTCAAAAATAGATCTCTGTACAACACTGTACGACATTGTTGAAACTCAGATAGTCCCTCTGGCGTCCCTCAAGACAATATTTTATCTCCATTATTATTCTGAATATTCATTATTCTCATTACCCAACACCTCCAGTGTTCATATCACCTATACCCCGACGACTTACAAGTGTACATACAGTCAAGGGTTAAGAACATCGCATATGCAATCGACAAAGTCAACAAAGACCTAGATATCATTAAGAGTTGGTCAGCGAGCTTTTGTTTGACGGTGAAACCAATCAAATGTCAAGCGATCGTCATTTGGAGCAAGCAAATGCTAAGTAGGTTAAATACGGCGGTTCGGTAATAATTTCAGCAGTTATGTACAACGGCATGACTATACCCCGCAATGGTATAGAACTTGGGACTTGAAGAATTTCCTTCCTGTTAAATGTTAAAACCAATGCCACACTTATACAATCCTTAGTAATTCCCTTGATCGAAATTGGTGATTTGTGTTATTTTCCTCCTCAACTAACTAGAACGTCTTCTAAATAATTGCATTCGATTCGTTTCCATCTTCGTAAGTATGATCATAGGTCTGCTTTACGTTCCCGGCTGCAATGACTCCCAAATCGTCAATGCTGCAGTTTATGGGCTCTAACATCACTCACACTTCTGTGTCTCACTTTCCAATCACGCCCCAAATTTTAGGTCATACCTCTAATTTTATCATTTTTTCCTTCTATGTTCAGTCAGTCCCACTCTAGAATGCACTTCCTGCCAAAATGCACAAATCGCCCTACCTTTAAGAAAAAAGTGCGCGAACTTCTTCAAAGCGAATTAGCAGTACATTCACAAAACTAGTATATGTGTGTATATTTTTATTATATTACTCGCTGTTGCTTGCGGCTTCACTCGCGTGGAAGTTGATTATATGTTTGTAATTAAAAACTGTGTTAGTATGGATGAGTAATTTATTCATATTTTTAAACGTATTTATTTATTTTTAATCAATAGCCCATCAATAACAACTTCGATACAAAATTTCGGCCATTATTTTAACCTCTTTAAGAGTAGAATTCTCGTAAATGCTGATAAAAGTACAAATTTATTTGTAATTAAAAACCTGAAGACCAAGATTCAGGCTACGAATTTAAAAAATGATGGACTTCCAGACTAATCTATATTCAATCGTTAACTCCCATTGGAAGTGACCCTTAGGAGTAGAATATATAGTTTCGTGTTTCTAACTTAAAAAATGACGGACTTCCATATTATCTTTCAACCCCTTTTTCACCCTTTTAGGGGTAGAATATTCAGAAATGCTCAAATACGTATGAGGGGTAAAATATCTACGTGTCTACCCATTTTTAATCAGTAGCCCAAAAATAAAGTTTCATGTTTCTGACTTAAAAAATGACGGACTTCCATACAAACTTTCAAGCCCTTAGAGAAAGATTTTTTATATATAAATTGGGTGTCTACTCAGTATAACGAACCTCCTCACCAAATCTCATAGACCTAACTTTAATAGTTTTCGCTCGGCGCTGATGAATCAATCAGTCACTCAGTCGGTCAGGACATGTTATTTTATAAGTATAAATACCTATGTGTAAACATGTGTTTATATAGGGTGTATGTATTAATATGAATAATAGTAAATTTCTGTATGTTGGTTGTATCTGATGTGGGTTTTTCTCTTAATTACATTATAATAATTGTTATGAACTTTATCGAATTCCCCGTTTTTTTTTTTTTGCATCTACCGCATCATATTTCTACAACACCTGAAGGTTGACTGGCACTGTGAGAGAATGCCTCATGACATTAAGTCCGCTTTTGCACAACATGTGCAATAAATTTTTAAAAAAAATGTATTTATCTTGGACATCGTGCATGATTTTACACTCCTCTAAATAGTCTACCACTATGTCATTGATCATTTTAAGAAATGCAAACTTCTCTAAGTTTCGCAATACCTTTTAAAACGAATATACAAGTAATTAATTATTTGCTTAATCCAGCTACAATTATGACATTGTCGCTTTCGTATAATTTGAATCACCCGAGACGTAAATGCGTGTGCGAATTCCGAAATCTCCCACACCGGTCGTCAGCTTTAGATCTGGGAAAGCATTTTGACAGCTAAAACCAGGCGCTTGGTGCTGGTGCTTCTAGTTTTAGTCTTTGTCCGTCGAACCTGGAAACGAGCCACGCGGTCCTGTACGCGGTTCAGGATGACAATAAGCGCAGACACTGTTTGTCGCACCAGGAGAAGCAGAGCAGGGTTGGTCATTAGAAGAAGGAAGGGGCACCGTGATCGGGATCCGTCGAGGTACATACCAGGAATTTTCTGTTTAGGTTTGTTGAGGAACGAGTGTCACTGTCCCTCCAACACAAAGGACACTGTGGAGGAACAAGAGTCGTGTACCTCTAACACAAAGGGAGGATCCTCCGACCAGGTGATGTGATCATGCCTGGCGGGTCATGACCCAGCAGTTGATGTTGAGACGTTGTTTATATGCTAATCGGTGCGAGAACTTCTATTCTCTAGTAGTAGATGGTGCTTTAGTGTGTTTGCGATCTAAGGAGGTACTGTATATAATTCTTTATAGACGATGACGCTAGATTTGCCTAAGAAAGTTATCGCAGAACCACTTCAGTGCAAAGAGAAGGAAAACTTGAAACAGACCCTATAGCAACCCGTCTGGCTCCTTTCTAATTTAAGTTAAGGAAAGGCCTATGTCCGGTAGTGGCCTACTAATGTGATGTGATATATATTCCACAAAATAAGAAACTATGAGGGAAGGTCAAGCCCATTTCAATCTTTGACTCATGGTTTTGGTGTTTTAAATTAACTTACTAATTAAATATATTTATACATTTTAATAATGATAAACTTATCCAATTTGGCAACTATAATCTATTTTCTTTTTGCATAGATATAAGTACGAACCTTATTTTTGGCATGACAATACTTATTAATGACGTAAGAAAAATTGTCTATGTCAACAATGGAGACGGGGATATAAAAATCGTTATAATCGGCTCGGTATGTATTTTAAATAAATGTCATAGCATCTTTATTATTATATTGTAACATCCTAAAATGTAAAATATAAACTAGAAAACTCATCTGATGTTATGCCTTGTTCCACATGGTGTGTTTAATTTTGACATGATAAAAAAGATGGTAAAACAACAATAATTAAATAATTCTGACTCGTGTGTAAATATTGCGTATTCATAACCAGCTTAAACACTATGACGCCTTAGATTTAGAATTTTCTACGTTATCGATTTGCGTTGCAACTGTGAAGTGAGGCAACATTTGTTACTACTCAACTCTGTTCATTCATTCGCTGTCTCGCTAGTCGTGAATAGATCGCGTGAGGTGTGTCGCGAGTTCAAAAAATTTTGACCTGCAATTGAGCTATTCGTCTGCTATAGTTAGTAACTTTGATTACCCAACAAATAATCGTAAGTAAAATTATTTGTGTTAAGTTATAATTATCCTTTTATACTTCATAAAATCGATTGCTTAGTATCAGTGAAATTAACCTATAAAACAGTTTCTTTTTTCATTTTTGTTTTATTCAAACGATATTGTGCTTAAATTTGAACACTTCTTGTGTGGGCATCATAATAGATATTGTTACATCATTATTTCAATATTACAAAGAATTTCACATACTTACGTAATGGTGTTACGACACCTTGTGTCTTGGAATGACATTGATCCTGACCTAATTCTACAGAACAAACTCCAAACCAATTAAAATCTCGACAAATTACTATTAGAATTTGAAATAATTCCTTACTTTATAATTTGGCATTGATTTTCTATACAGTACTCAAGGTCACAGGCGTTGTGTTAACCTCAAGCCGAGGCAATACTTGTTTTTATGAGAATTCATTCTATCCATATTAATATTATAAATTGCCAAGCAGCTCTGTCTGTCTATTTGGCACGGAGATACTTTGATTCTTGAGAAAAGACATGGGCTACTCTTTACCGCGAAAACCGACACACACGACTGAGCCGCGGATCATAAGCTTGTGGCTAATAAAAAATAACAATAACTGACTTAATTGACACTGTGGCAAATGTGTGCTGAAAATCTTGTACTATATGACCTTGTCTTAAAATCATGATAAATTCGGAGATAAATTTGAAATTGATTTTCCTATTAATCAACTTCTAAATATAAATTCTGCTTTGTCTTTCAGATTAATAATCATTAATTTTTTTTTCTTTTTTTTAGTACTAACATGGGTGTACCAGCTGGTAATGCTGAAAATGGAAAGAAAATCTTCGTCCAGAGATGTGCACAGTGCCACACTGTAAGTAAATTACATGATTATGTAGAATATTTGTGATTGCATGGTTGGTCTAGTCGTTTAACTGGTCGCCACTCTGCTCTCCAATGTGCCTAATGTTGTGGATTCAAATCCCACATAGGACAACATTTTGTGCGATTCACAAGTTTTTTTTTCCGAGTCTGGGTGTTCTTTGGGACCATTTCATATATATTTGTAAAGTTTCCTGTGACACAGGAGGTATATCCATAATGCAGAAGTTGTCTTCTCATTAACAAAAAAGATATACATTTATTATAACTGTTAACCTGTTCAAGTTGAGTGATTGAATGTACTTTTTATAAGCTATGATGTGAGTCATGATTTACATAAATTGCTCACAATGTCTAACGGTATAATGTTGTAACAATTAAATACCTTATTTGAAGCTTATAGAAACTGCATTTGGTTTTACATTTGTCTTATTCTTTGTAATAACATTTTAATTTTACACAGAAAAATTATGTGTGTAAGAGATGAACTTTTGTGATTGAACTCATCGCATGCTAAAATTACATAACAAGTCCACATATATGTGCATGGGTGCCTCTTCAATACTGAAAATCTCCATTATGAAGATAAAAACTTGTGTCAAAAAATGTAGATTGTAATTTATGAATTTTGCTCATTTCAGGTTGAATCAGGTGGCAAGCACAAAGTAGGCCCCAACCTCCACGGCTTCTATGGCAGAAAGACTGGTCAGGCAGCTGGATTTGCATACTCAGATGCTAACAAAGCCAAAGGTAGATAAGTCACATTTAATAACAAAATAACAGTAAGAATGACTGCACGGGCTGGCCTAGTGGTTTCAGAGGTTGCCACCCGTGGGTCAAGTGTTGATGATTCAAATTTCATATTGGTAGAACACAAGTGATCCACAAATAGTTGTCCTGATTCTCGGTTTTGTTTGTGTCTATTTCATTTATAAGTCCCTCACGACAAGAGAACAAGACAGGGAGTTGTCTTTTAAAAATTTGCATTGATGGTTGTGGCTACTTCCACATACAGAGAAGAACTCTTTTACTTTTTGAAGTATGTATACTCCTATTGCATAAATTAACAACAACAGATAAATCAGTTGCAACGAAAATGCATGAAACTGTTGTCCCTGTCTGTAAATATAAACTAAGTTATTGATCAATATTGGAATTGCCAACATGGATAAGTATGCTTACAATAGGGGTAGAATATACTACAGTAAAAATAAGTAACTATACATTGTACCACATCACAAATTAAAAGTATAACTTTGATTTATATATGGGACTGTAAAGACTCAACTAAGAAGACATAGCCATACATATATAATATATTATTTTACAGATTTTGCTATTTAAATGTTAAAAACAATTAAGATTGTTTCACATTAGGACATATACCTATCCATTGCAATTAAAAATCAATGTAATAACTTACTAATAATCTTCATTATTTATAGAAGTGTTACAACAAACAACAACAACCCATAATGTCCCACTGCTGGGCTCGGGTCTCCTCTCAGGAGAGGGTTAAGGCCATTCGTCAATAGAAGTGTTACTTTGTTATATAAGAAACTAACTTTTTATGTAACTTCAGCCATATTTTGCAATCAGTCTTACATATTTGATAAAAAAAATTGATTAGAAATCAATAATCACTTATCAATATAAGTCACATGTTAACAGCACTCTGTTACTGCTTACTTTAGAGTATTTTATTAATTAAAAATGTATTTTTCTTCTTTTTCAAGGCATCACATGGAATGATGATACCCTCTTTGAATACCTCGAGAACCCCAAGAAGTACATCCCTGGAACTAAGATGGTGTTCGCTGGTTTGAAGAAGGCTAATGAAAGAGCAGATCTCATTGCCTACCTTAAATCAGCAACCAAGTGATTTGGGAAATCATAGGCAAAATAATTCAACAAAATAAGAAGCATTTTCCATTATATTTCTGAAAGATACTTCTTATTTTATAGCCCAATCAGTATCATTACTTGTATTCAGCAACCTTGGCATTGTATGAAACATTTAGCATAATCCATAGTTCATGTATTTAGCTGTTTCGTTATGTGACTAAGTTACAGTTTGGAGGATATGTATGAGTTTGTACTCATTTGAAATAGTTGTGAGTGGAATTGGTTATTAAATTATTATTAGTTACACCTCCTAACTTTTCATTTGTGAGTGTTCCTGTTTCATTATTTATTTTTTCTGTACAAGCAAAATTAATCCATGTGATGAATTAATTCTGGTTATAGTTACCAATAATTATTAGTGTTAAACAAAAATATTTAATAAATTATTTTAATTTCATTTTTGTTGCATTTCTTTTACTTCCGCTTGATAAATTGAAGTATAATTTTCAATAAGATACTTTACCTGAGTTTTAAAGCTTCAAGTATGCCTAACTTTCAAACAGGCAAGCACTTCCAATATATTTTGTTCAGAAAATTTTGTATTCTACAAGCCAAAACATTATTAGAAAACTAACAAATGTTCAATTTTTTTTATTTTTTTTCAAACTTCATGCACACATGTTCAACGACGGGTTTAATGCCCAAGGCAATATCAGTCACGTAATAATATACATCGTAATGACGTCTCAACACTAAGTCACATGGTCAAATCAAAATATTAGCCAGTAAAACAAGAAACTAGGCGTCAGCGGTTCTAGATGGAGAATTGATTCGAACACTTGCTGCTCTGAGCCGGTTTGGTGACGCGGCCTCAAAAACCAGTATTAACCAATTTTTCATTTAAAAAGCGGCAGAGTACTATTGAGTACAAGTTTAGTGTCTAGGGATTTGGTAATCAATTTTTTATCAGGCCGAGAGTCTGCTCATTTACCTAAACAATTTTAGCCCTGAACAGTCAACTGCCTACATTACAGCTCTGGTCTACGGGTAGAGGTAAGGATCCCATCCGGATGGCGTAAGAAATGCGTGATCTCTCCCGTCCCAGGCGCAGAGTGGCACACCGTGTGGTTTTAGTCGGTTCGATTCCGACACACCGCCCCGCCGCAAACCCCGGTGGGGTTTCCACACGTAAAAAAAACGGATCCCATACGTTAAAAAAAAGAAAATAGGTTATGTTTCAAGTTCTCCTTCACTTTGCTGTGATTTCCTGCCTAGTTAACTCTTATAAATTCCATTCCATCTGAATCGAGGCCCTATTGTTTAATTTTTACGAAATGATATCGGATTTAGTAGGATTGTAGAAAGCCCAGAGGCCAAGTGGAATGACAATTTACGCAAGATTATTGACAGGAGCTGGTTCTGAAAAGCACAAATCAATAAATACAATCGAGCAGAGTGACTTGCAATTGGAGAGGCTCATGTCCAGAGGTGGACAGCAATAGGCTGATGATGATGATGAAATAAGATTTCAATGGCAATCAGTAAACATACAGCAAACGTAAATTAAACCTGTAATGTATAAACCCAGGCGCGTTTATAAAGTGGCAAAGTCTAAATCACCTAGGGTTGGTGATACTATATTTCTAATCCGTTAGCACACGGAGAACTCTTTCTATACCATAAAAACTGGTTTAAGTAATAAATATCTCCTCGAGTTGAATAAAACGTACCTAGCGTGATAGTTAACATTTGAATAACAGGGTTCCTAGGGCAAACAATGTGCACGTGCACGGATGGCCTAGTGGTTTAATCGGTCACCTCGCTAATTGATAACCTACTGCCCTGAATGTAGTGAGTCGATCCCACAGGGGACAACACTTTGGTCATAGTATACGGATAAATTTTTCTGTCATGATGTATCTCTATCATTATGTATCCACATCAGTTATTTAACTGGAACAATAATATGAGGGCTACAATAAATTGTAATTTACTCTGTTTTTAATTCATGAGTATTTGTATTTATTTAAAATATGTAGAAAGAAAAAAACGAAATAATGCTGTAACGAAACGTATAAACGTGATATCTGGCTATTCTACTAGGATATGTCATGCATGTCATGATGACATTTTAATTTGTGACAAATCTTTCAAACCAATTTAAAACGAAATGGGGAATTGCGCTTTTGCCCAGGGTGATTTTCAATGAAATAATTTGTGGTGATAAATAATAGAATCAAACTGACTCAATGGAAACATAACTCTTTCGAAATACGAGTGATTAATTGTGTATGTAAATATTTATTGTGGTTTTATTTAATGCATTCGATCTCGGTTCATCTGTGGTGAGTCTTTTGATTTTTGATTGAATTATGTATAAAAATAATACAGTTACCGTCAACTTTGATTATTTTTTATTCATAAAAATCTATATGGGGGTTAAATATTCCCTATGAAATACATATAAGTATAACATTAAATAATCTTTGAAAATATCATTCTGAAGAAGAAATATTAGGTTGCTATGTATTTATGAGGTTGACTAACATTGTACTATTACTATTAATATATGGTGTATATTATTGATTTTCTATTTGATTTTCGTTATTCAATTTTATTTTCGTTACATTTTCTTTACCAGATCATATCAACATAAATACTAAAGAAACAAATGCAATTGAAGATCAGCTAAATAAGAAATACTGAAAATGTCCAAAAAGTTTAATGTTGTGTTAAGCTACCATGATATAATACTCCGCCAATCAGATGTTGAACTTCTGACTGGAGCACACTGGTTGAATGATACCATAATCTCATTTTATTTTGAATACTTAGAACAAGTGATCTTTAATAATGCAAAAGAGCTACTCTTTGTATCACCTGAGGTAACACAGTGCATAAAGATGGTTAAAACCGATGAGATTCATATGTTTTTAGACCCACATGGTATAAGTTTCAAACAGTTTGTGTTTTTCCCGCTCAATGATAACGATACACCAGATGTGGCTGGAGGCTCACACTGGAGTCTCCTTGTGTACTCGAAACCAGAAAATAGTTTCTTCCATTTTGATTCTTCGTATGTCTCTAATCATAATGCTGCTTGGGAATTCGCGAGTCACTTAATTCCGTACTTAACTAAAGTTGGTAAGTATTCTGTTCACATAATTGTTGTTCACAATAATATTTATTTAATAATAATCCAAATATGTATTTTGTATCAATGTTGAAGACAATATAAAAAAACATTTTGTATATTTTCAGGTAGCATAAATTTTGCTGATAAGGACTGTGCTCAACAAAACAATGGTTATGACTGTGGTGTTCATGTCATATGCAATGCTGAAAGAATTGCGGAATATGCCCATAAAAATGGATTAATTGGCAACTCAGACATGACTGTCAAAATAAACCCTAGTGCCAAGAGGAAAGAAATACTAAGTATAATTAATGATCTCCGTCAATCTGCTCAACTGTAACTGTTAACTGTACACTCCTGTTGCAATTATAAATTTTATTTTGTTGTTAATATTAGTATTAAAATTTGATTCAGTGCTGTAAAAATTTGTTTCATTTAGAAAATGAAATCACTAAACGTAGATTTCTAATGTATGTAGTCTTGCGATTTGCCTGCTTTATGGCATTTAATTGTAGGGATTAAAAAGTATTTATTGTGGTTAAACAAAACTGCAGTATTAAATCATCATCATTACCAGTACTGTCCACAAATGAACTAAGGCCTCCTTTTACAAAGGTGGTTTCTTACACAATAAAGAAAAAGAAACTAATATTGGAGCTAATTCTGTTGTTCATAACACTCTAAACTAAAATGACTAAAATTTAATATAGTTTTCCTGAATTACTTTCGGTTCTAATCACAGTAGAAGTAAATAAATATAGTTAGGTACAACCCATTGAACCTACAAAATGTTTAAGATCAACTAAAAGTAATCATGGTACTCTTAAATTAGATATCGTCTAAACAGATGCAGACAAATTTAGTCACTAAACTCAATTTAATGTTAGTATTTATGAGAATTTTAAAATATATAAATAATTTTAAAAGTAAATAGTTTTAAGAAAATGGTTCAGGAATTTTATATGATATAAACGAGTCAGTCACGAATATGTATCTGTAATGTAATAAGTAGTATAACTGAGTAATTATAGCTGTTTTATATATATACGTGTATATGTAAATGTATGTATGTATGTATGCAAATGTGTATGTACCTATGTATTTATGTGTGTATGTGGGTATGTGTGTATATATTTTTAAGTTTAGTATATGTATATTATGTGTATGCTGTATTATATGTATGGGTACCTATACATAATATGCATGTATGGGGATGTATATGTATTTTCAGATATATGTATTAATTAGAATTTTAAAATTTTTAAACTCATTGCACCATCAACTGCTACTGTCTCTCCAATACATTTTGATCCATCCTAAAGTTGCCTGGAAGAGATTGCTTTCGGCAATAAGGCCGCCTTTGTACAATATATAATCATCATTTTCTGTACTCACTTGTAAAACTGTAATATGGTGTACAAATAAAGAGTTATCTATCTATCTATCCTTTCTTTACCTATTTATAATTTTCAGTTAGTCAGTAGAGCTGTAATTTATGTATGTTATCCGCCATAAGCTCAAAAACCCTAACCTAATTCTTTTCTAATTTTTCTCGGTACATGATAAGGTCATCAAAGTTTTGATAAGGCATGTTAAAACGCTGTCAACAAGAATGTTAATCTTATGATTTCAAATGCTCGCCATGTAAAAGCATAAAGCATTGAAGCGCTTTTAAAGCCGTCCCGTGAAAAGCAACTCATTAAAGCTCATGAGTATGTCATACTTAAACTCTTCTCTTTAAAAGAAAAATAGTTAGTTTGGAAGATCTCAAAGGGCCAACGAAACTACTCTTCATCAATCATCAACAACCCATAATGTCCCAATGCTGTGCTCGGTTCTCCTCTCAGGGAGGGTTAAGGCCATACGTCCCCACGCTGGCCAAGTGCGTGTTGCGGACTGGCAAGACTTTGTTGTGGCTACGTAATCTTGCCATTGGATGTAAACTACTCTTACTTTGATGTTAATGTCAGACAATTAATTCTCATCACAAAGCACATGAAGTATCAAGATAACTCGATCATTAATTGATATATATCAGTGAATGCTAAAAGTTGGAAAAGTTTTCGATTTTAATGAGAAATATTCATGCATACTTACAAGAGCCCATTGCGAGTTTTTTGCTGGTTGTTCTCCATAGGAATTACATTTTGGAACCGAGCAACTAGGGTTACTAACTAGAGCTACTAATGAACCGAGCAACTAGAGTTACTTCGAAATTGTCCAGAAAGTTACCTTGAAATATAAATATTACGGAAATCTAACACACAACGCCATCTAGTCCCAAACTAAGCAGAGCTTGTATTATGGGTACTAGACAACAGATATAATTCATGTATACTTTTTTTTTGTAAATACATACATATCATAAATAGAAAACATCCAAACTCCGAAACAAACATTTATAGATCATACAAACATTTGATCCGACCCGGGCATCGAACCTGAGACCTCAAGAACAGCAGTCGCATACGCTACCGCTGCGTCACCGAGGCAGTCAAATCCAGTTTATTGATTTTGATAGTAACTGTATAGGACAAATAAACGAAAACCATATTATTATATTATAAACTGTTTACTAAAAATTCTTCCTTGTCAACAGGAATATATATTACACTTTATAAGTATTTATCAATTCATTTGTGAAAAATAATAAAAAAACTCGAACATTCATATACAGGCTCGAAATATCACACCAATACGTTGTAATTACATCTTTTATATCAAGAGATTTCTAACTTAAGGTGGTAATACTAAACGGTTATCAAGTGCAAATACCAATAAATTTAAAGGTACAAATGTTATTTGCTATCACTCATCATTTCCCTTCCGGAGTCCATATTTTCAGTATCTATCATTAACACTAAAGTAGACGGTCCGAAATCTGTGTCTTAAATTATAGCTACGAATAAAAAACACATAACCGCCAAAGGTGCTGGAGATATATTTTTTGTGTCCCTGCTACAATAGGCTCGAAATTCCTAAATCTTAAAATATAATGCACAAGAATACCCAGAAATAGAATTCAGTCATTACATGCAATCGTTATTGGGAAGTCAATGCCCCCAAATATACTGACAAGTTCAACCTTCGAATTCACTTTGCCTTCAGGGTTGCGGAAGTTCGATGCCAAGTTCCGTGAAAAAAGTGACATTCTGTTAACACCAGTAACCGTACCAAACTTATAAACGACCGCAAATAGTCTTGGTATTAATAAAGCTATGAAAAAGATGATGACTTAATAACAAATAATAATTAATATAAGGTGTTATTCATGTCAAAAGAAAGTAATAATATAAAAAGAAAGAAACTAATATTGTTATAAGACTTTACATTTAAATGTTTGTGTTAATACAAATTAAAAAACTTTACAAGGAATTACATCATATTATAAGTTATGAAACTTTTTTTCGACAAATATTGATCTTTTTATTGAGAATTACCCATTGATATCTTAATTATAGAAAAATATTGGTACCATGTACCTATTACTCGTATAATTGCTACTATTCGTATAAATATACAGTCGCATTTAATAGGACATGGCATTTACTTCTTGTTTTGTTCATTGTTTCTTTTAATTTTCTTTCGACACATAATCCAACTAGTGCCAACTTTTTGAATCTCTTTGCATAAGTGATTTGCGAGATTTTTTTTTAAATTTAAGGGTTTTGTCGCTTTTGCGGTTATATCGCCCTGAATGATATACGCTGTCACCAACACATAAAATGAAAATAATGCCCGCCTATGCATTTTGAGGTTCAACCCAACCACCAAATGCTCGATCTAATTCTTCAGCCACAGCAAGACATATTCTGTCCTGATTATAATTTGCTACCACTTGTATTCCAATTGGCAGGCCGTCTTTGCTCAGCCCCAAAGGCACAGTGGTAACTGGTAGACCTAAGCAGTTAAAAACGGCCGTGTAACAGAAGTTGAATGGTCTGAATAACGGTTCATTATGATACGGTGCTGTTGTTGGATGAGTAGGATAGAGAAACACTCCATTGTCACCAAGCATATTAGTAAATATAGCCTCCAAGTCATCTCGCAACTTAAGATAGTTTTCGTACTCCTTACTTCCCCTTTCATGACCAGTGTGGTCTAATAGAGACGTAATTAGGCCAATGAACGTATTTGGAGAAAGTCCAAATAAATTTTTCACCATCTCTTTACATACAGCTCCGAAACTGTCCCTTTCCAAAATGTATTCTCCAAATTTTAACGGACTTTTCATGTTTGACATCCAAATGGGTAGAGACTTTCGAAGTAATGGGATTTTCTGTTCCTCTGCTTCCAAATCGTGTTGTTTTTTAAGGAACTCTGTAACCTTCTTCAAAGCTAATTTAATTTCTGGGTCTACAGGGTCCACCAAAGGTGCATATGCGCTGTATTGATAATAAAACTTTAATTTTTTTATATCGACAGGTTGGTCCAAGTCGAGTTTCTTAGCATTATCCTTCGATATAATTTTCAAAATAGGCTTCATATCTACTGCATGTCTAGTCATGGGCCCAATGCCTGTAAAGAAATATAATATGTATTTTGAGATATTGAATTGTAAAAACGGCTAATAAAACTTTGATGTACATAACTAAAGCTATGTTGGTAAGGTATCGTTTTTTTTATACTTGTACTAGCTGACCCTGCAAACTTTGTTGTGCCATATATAATTTTTTTGTCAAAAAAAATAATAAGAACCATTAAGATGTTGGCTGACTCTCGGATATGCACACAAAATTTAAAAAAAAGTCGGCCCTGCCACACGAGAATTTTCTATATTAGATTTTTACCTAAATACAAAAATTAATAATAAACAGAGAAATTGTAAAGCAAAGATTTTAATTTAATAAAATTCTTTGAATCTTTGTTACTTGTAATAGTTGTATCTACATTTTTTTTGTAATAAAAATACGATTTTTTAATTCAACAATCAACAACAACAAATTGAACTTGACTGACTATCAGACAACCATTAAAAGGAAAGAAAAATGAGCAAACATTGAAAGGACTGAGAAATGAGGAGATACTTCATCCTAAATTTCTGTGAATTAAATAAGAAGAATGTCATATCAGGCGTATACCTATTACAACTGTAGTACTCTGCTAAAAATAATAACATTTACAATTATTGTATTGGTTTATATTTAAAACTTAGATATATCATAATCAAACATATTTTCAGTCATATGAATGAAGAAATTGCCCGGTATTAGGTAAAATATTATATTATTAGCTTTCGCCCCTGTGTATTTCGGTATGTCGCGGTAAAAATAGCATATGTCCTCGCTCAACAATCAAAGTATCTTCATGCCAAATTTCATTGTAATTGGTGCAGCGGTTAAGCCGAACAGTGCTTAGTGAAAGCAGACAGACAGTTACTTTAAAAGTTATAATAATAGTATAGCAATATGGATACTTGATGAAAACACAGTACAGTTTTCGTCAAATGAACAGCTTATAATGTCCAAAGCATTTAGATTATATACGTCAAATTGATTATGTTTTAGATTAGATGTCCTGTAGATTATATTACTTATTGATTTTCATTATGTATTATTATTAGAACATAATATCTACATCTATACGTGAAGCAAAAACTTTGAACCCCTTTTTACGAAAATAATGCAAACGAGTATGAAGTTTGGCACAGTTTTCTTTACATGAAGGACTGCAAAGCTAAAAATACATGTATTGTGGTCGAATTTGGACAATTGGGCGTCACGTGTTTGTCGTCATCAATTTGCAATGAATCGTGATATAATAAAGTGCCTACCTTGGGTTAAACAGGTCTTAAGTGAAAGGTTAAAATATAACTCACCTAAAAATGAATTAATGAAGTCCGTCTCTGGATGAGGATATTGTCCTTTGTTAGAAACGATGTTACGAGATGGTTTGTGACCAAAAATTCCATTGAAGTAAGAGGGCATTCTGATTGAACCACCGATGTCTGAGCCTGTAATAATTAAAAGTTATTTTTAAAAATGCAGTTAAAAAATCGTTTTATGTTAAGATAGTTTAATTTTCCTGGGACTTCCCGAGTGATATAACTCGGTGTGTTCGTGGGTCACTGCTGTTAATCCTGGTGTACAGGAGTTAGAGTGGTAGGCATTTAGGCGAGATTAGTCCCATATAAAGGACGGAAAATCTTCATTTTTCGATCAAATCAATTTAAAGACAAAAGTATGCCCTCGATCTCAATTTAGAAGTCCTTAAAAAGTTTTTGTTGTATGTTTTCCTTAAACTTTCGTTGATGGTATATGTTTAATTTAAACCAAAAAATCGAATATTTACTTGAGCATATTTAAATCAATTAGAATGATCGTTTAGTTAGCTATAACTAAATTATTTTGCCTAACCTTAGTACTGCAATAAACAAAACTAAATGGAATGACGTATGTATAAAACATACACAAACTAAAGTTTGCCTGTTTGTTTATAGTTCCAATGTTCAAGCGGCTCAGAAGGCCCACGTTTAGAACAGGGCATAATTTTTTTACCGTAGTAACCGACATACCTAAACGCGGGTGGAGCTGCGGGAAAAATCGTACGAGAAAAGTGAATATATTATTACCAATGCCAAACACGCTTCCACCGACCGCTTGACAGCACCCTTCACCTCCTGATGACCCGCCGACTATCCTTGTCGTGTTGTAGGGATTGTTGGTCCTTCCGTGTATGTGATTGTGAGTCTCCCACCTTGAAATAAACACAATCAAAAGAGAATGTACTTAAATAACCTTTACAATTAAAAAACCTTTACGGAAAACGAAACGTTGATTTAAAACAACGACCTTAATATCAGATTGTATATTTCGGAGTGCTGATCAAAATATGTATTTTTATATTCTTACAACCAAAACATATTACTGTCAAATCCTTATTTAAAAAATACGTTTTCAGTCTAATAAAAATATCTAAAATGGAAACCGCTCACAAGATGCATTTATAAAATCTGGTTTTGAGTAACTGTAACGTGTATTCATTCTGCATCACGACCGATGTAAGAAAACGGAATTATTTTGATATATTCAACAGTGATTCAACACGTAGTTTATGCCTGGCTTGGTAAAAAAAATATACTAGCAACAGTACTCTTTAAGAAAGAAAACAGAATACCTAAGTCTCACTTTTATGAAATAACAGAGTAAAAATATTATTGCTTATTATAACAAAGGGCTTTCATGTCACATATGTTGCGAAAATGCTATTAGCACGAAATAAATAGCGACTATTATCATGAAACTCAATGTATGATGTCATCGATGCTCAATTTTGTAAACCTATTACATTTGTGTCACAAACGTATCTAAATTATTAGATCTTTTAGACTAATAAGCTATTTTAAAGTATCGATGGACTAACTACTTACTAAGGAAGGTCGACATCACAAATAATAAAGGAGAAGGTAACTCGTCTACGACTTGAAGTCAAAAGGGGAGGGAAGCTTACTAGAACTTACTATTCTTTTTTTATGGAATAAGGGGCAAACGAGCAGACGTATTGCCTGATGGTAAGCGATTACCACTCCCCCATGGACACTCGCAACACCATAGACATCACAAGTGCGTTGCCGGCCTTTAGAGGATGGGGAGGGATTGGGGTATGGGCCTCCAGTATCCTCACACAGTCGGTGAAATACAGCGTAAGCGCTGTTTCACCGGTTTTCTGTGAGGCCGTGGTATCACTCCGGTCGAGTTGATTCATGCCGAAGCGTGGCTTGCCCACATATATATACATACATATATACTACTAGGCGCTCATAGCCCAGTTGCACTCAGTGATTAGAAACAATCAGCGAGGGCAAGTAACGACGGCGCGGTCAGTACCTGGATGGGTGACCGCTGGTGGCATGTTACCATGAGCGTCTCCGTGATTCGGAGGTCACGTTAAGCAGTCGGTCCCGGTTGTTATCATAGGATAACAGTCGTGAAGCTTAGTTGGAGGCCTTCGGGCGGCTTAAAAACATCCAACGGTAAGATTACGTAGCCACAACGTTGTCTTGCCAGTCCCCAACCCGCACTTGGCCAGCGTGGGGACGTATGGCCTTAACCCTCTCCTGAGAGGAGACCCGAGCCCAGCAGTGGGACATTATGGGTTGTTGATGATGATGATGATATACTAACATGAAATTAAGTGTTGAGATGTTTTTTTAAAAGCTTTTCTGAGAAAATTCGTATCTTTTCCTGTAGATATATTAATGTGAAGACCACTGCAGTAGCTCTGAAACCATCTATCAAACAGAAAAACAATGCCGAAAATCAATAGGTAAATATTAAATTAGTTGAAGAATCTTTGTAAATTTGTTGACTGTACCCAGGCGGCTAACTAAAAATTGTGTATACATAACTTTTATAGGTTTGTTATTAGTACATGTTAGAAACTTACCACATACAAAGTTCAGGTACGTTCGTTAGACCCATGATAATGGCGCCTTTTTCACGTACCAACTTAATGACGTCGCTATCTTCGTTACAGACGTAGTCCTTTCGGAGCACCACACCGGCAGTTTGTTGTAAACCTGAAAAAGTAGTGAGGATTTTTTTTTTCTTATTTAAAAAAACAATACAACTCCCGCATTAGGAATGTACATGCTGTGTCGCGGGGGACTTTACAAACATAAGTTAAACGGACACAAAGAACACCCAAACTCAGTAATTTGTGGATCACACAAAGTTTTGTCCCATGTGGCATTTGAATCCACAGCACTGAAGCATTAGAAAGTGGTAAATACTTAAACATCTAGCCCTCACGTGCAGTGCAAACAAGCTTTTTCCTTAACAAATAATCTGAGATCATGTGGCTTTATATATATAAGCAAAAAATAATTTTGTAAGGTTCTATTTACACCGAAATAGCAATAATCATGAGGAGAGCCACGCTTCGGCATGAATGGGCCGGCTCGACCGGAGCGATACCACGGCTCACAGAAAACCGGTGTGAAACAGCGCTTACGCTGTGTTTCATCGAGTGAGTGAGGATACCGGAGGCCCATACCCCAATCGAACGCCCCCTATCCCCCTCACCATCCCCTTTCCCCCCAGGCCGCCATAGTGTGGGTCACCATACTGCATTGTTCTTTTTCGCATTGAGGATGGTGACCACCACTCTTGGATTCTGCTCATGCTTTCCATCAGGCAGGGCAGAGTCATTTTGGCAGCTTAAATATATTAAAAAAAATCGGCGGCCTCCATTTTAATTCCGTTCGCATCTAGATAGGAACCGTAACCACTCTCCGTTGTATAACGGCCAACTGGCTGTTGATGATAACGATCTCTAGTATTTTTTAAACTCAGAAACGTGTAGCAAAGTGCACATTGGGACATAATGGACTTATGTCATATGCAAAGGACTACAATAATGCAATTTTTATTTATTTTATGAATAGTACTGTTCATGTTTTCAACCTTCAGCACCCTCAATCTGAGAGAGATAATTTAAATTTTTATTAGTAAATATCAATATTTATTTAGTATTAGATGACCCGGCGAGCTTCGTACCGCCATATTTACATATGTTTTAACTTGAGACGCACATAGCCCAGTTGCACTCGGTGATTAGAAACAATCATCGAGGGTAAGCAACGATGGCGCGGTCAGTACCTGGATGGGTGACCGCTGGTGGCATGTTACCATGAGCGTCTCCGTGATTCGGAGGTCACGTTAAGCAGTCGGTCCCGGTTGTTATCATACGATAACAGTCGTGAAGCTTAGTTGGAGGCCTTCGGGCGGCTTAAAAACATCCAACGGCAAGATTTACGTAGCCACAACGTATTCTTGCCAGTCCCCAACCCGCACTTGGCCAGCGTGGGGACGTATGGCCTTAACCCTCTCCACAGAGGAGACCCGAGCCCAGCAGTGGGACATTATGGGTTGTTGTTCTTGTTTTTAACTTCTCACAGGCAGTGTACAGTCACGGACATAAAAAAATGATTACTTGACTTGAAAATACATTTCGGCGATTGATTTTTATTTATGTAGATTTTATTTAAAAAATTAGAATAAAAAGTCAAGTTTGGGCTCTTTATTATTCTAAGGTTGCTTTGCACCTGTCTATTAATTCCAAAGTAATTCAAAAGTATTGTTAAAATACTGGTTTTCAGTGAAAGGTTTAAAATAATGATTACGACTTAACAAGCAAGCCTATGTCTTATTTTTAAAGATTTTTTTTAATTAAATTATCTTCTTACCTAACCTAACCCTTGTTAGTTTATAATTATAATACTAACGAGTTTATTTTCCTGCTTTTATTTATTTTACGCTGCAACAATAGATACTATGTTTAAATTAAAAGACAAAAAATCACTGTGTAAAAAATCAGCCAAGTGCGAGTCGGACTCGCGCAGGAAGGGTTCCTTACAATTATCCGTTACATTTTAGGCGTCTACCTGTAGCGGTTATCAAAAACAAGCAAAAAAATTGCGTTTGTTGTATGGAGGCTCCCTTGAATATTCTTCTTTTTCTGTTATTCAGTATTTGCTGTTAAAGAGGCAACAGAAATATATCTGTAAATATTTCAACTGCCTAACTATCACGTTTCATTAGATGCAGCGTAGTAGCAAACGGATAGACGGACAGCGAAATCTAAGTAACGGTCCCGTTTTACCCTTTGGGTACGGAACCCAGGCTATCGTTTTATCTTTATAGAAAATTGTGTTATGATGAAAATAAAAACTTAAAATAGGAATGAGCTAAACATTTGTATACATAATATGTAGTTTTATAGTGTGGAATGTGTCTTAAACATAAACTTGTTTTATTAATATCAGCTATGCCAGCTTGAGCTGGATACGAGAAGCCGAGAATCGAGCGAAGTGGCGTAAAATTGGAGAGATTGAGATAAGTTTTCACATTTCAAAACGAGATTGGATATCACGGAAATACCAGTACTGTGACGATTAGGTGGCTTCAACTTGAGAATTATTTAGACGAGTTTTTTAACTGTTGTTCTAGAGATATTTGGTTTCAGTTACAAATTGAAGACGAACCACGTAAATTGTCTCATAATAAAAATAAATAAACTTAGTCCTTGACCTCATCGATAAACAGTTGAAGTGCTATAAAAACAAAAGTATGTGATATCACTATTCATCCGCAGTCATTCATTCATTCATTCATTATTTTAGCAACATTAACATACTACGTGTTTAATAGCATACAGGTTGTCCATAGACTTCAATAGAAGAACTTTTGTTTCGAATGTTTTAAAAAGGTTGCAAAACGTCCTAGCTAAAAATCTAAAAAAAAAAGATCAAATTTGTACTTTCTTTTACATTGACAGTGTGCTTGACCTTCAAGGTTAATTTAAATTACAACTCACTCAGTTGTAACAGTAGCTACTAGTCTGTAATTTAAGAAAAAAAAACATTGCATCAACAAGAAATTGAAAATAATATTTTCTTACCTTCAACACCGATGCAGTCTTTCGTGGTGAATGGGACGCCTAAGAACGGTTTCTCTTCTTCCAACTGAGCTGTGGTCTTGGACCCGCTTCGAATGAGTTCGTCAGCGGCCTGGGCTTCCTTTAATGCGAGTTCAAAACGATCTTGTACGAAGAAGTTTAGAGCAGAATTTGTATCTTTTATCCTCCTAATACACGCTTCCAGTACTTCCACGCTTGTAATCTGTAATATTTAAATGGAACACGAGTCTTTTTCAGGCAAATATTTTGTATGTTATCCTTAACCTATGGGTGTCGTTAATGCTCCGGATGGCGTAAGAAAGCGGTTCCCGGATCTCTCCCGTGTCAGGCGCAGAGTGGCACACCGTGTGGTTTTATTCGGTTCGATTCCGACACATCGCCCCGCCGCAAAACCCCCGGTGGGGTGAAGGCCCGAGGGGGTTACCAAACGTAAAAAAAAGGTGTCGTAAATGAGTAGGAAATTGTCTTATTGTTGTGATATGTTTCAATATATTATTTAATTTTACCATTGTCTAGTGCATTATTGACATTATATGAATTATTCACATGAGAACTTTGTAGTCACTTCTTGAGTAATCTTTTATGTTAAACAGCTGCAATGTGTTCACTTAGAAGTCTCGCCAATAGTGGCTTATAAATTGCTTAAATATAATTGAGATAAACGATGCAGTAGCTATCGTGTGTATGTTTTTGTACAAGGGCACTACCACACGGGGTCATTGACCGGGCCTGGTTAGCTTCGGACTGCGTTTACTTATTCAAATACAAAAGTATTTTAATTTATCTTGATTGTTTATATTTTAGAAATGCTACATTGTTCTCCTATTTAATTTAATTTTAACAAACAATATAACGAGTTACTTTTAGGAGCAAATAAATTAACATATTTTTAAAGACCATAAATTTTGCCGCGCTACATAAAATCTTTTTCTTACTCTAATTGACAATTCGAGAATGTCTCTAATTGGTTTACTTCTTGGGTAGGTTGGTCGTTGAGTGAGTGCTTTTTAGACATGGCCTCTAGGTAGGTTCCTACTCCTTTTTATGTAACTCTTCTAGCCATATTTTTAACGATAATATTGCTCGCCCAGTTTCTTTTAATTACTATTTTCGATCGCTTATACTAATCGGCACTATTGTGACTGGGTGAGTTTTATTAGTGTGTTGCCAGGAGTTCGTAGTCTATTAGTAGCCGAGAAATGTGGGTAAGTAATTTTTAGGCAAATTCATAGTCAAATAATGAAGTAGAGAGTGAGACATAAGTATCACTTTATTTTTTTAGTCAAGTACTTTTGTAGTGTTATATATATATACAGTGTAATTGTAATTTACAAGAAACAAACATTATTTTAACATATTACCTATTTTAATGCAATTTCCAGGCGCATTCTTTTAAACAGTGGCAACACTTCATTCAGTCACACATATTTAAAAAAATGGCTTCACTTTCTTATTATTATAAGAGTATTTTCTTATTATCGTATCTACCTTTTATTATTTGATCTGAAGCCTATAGGTACCTATCGGGTTACTCGGCATGAAGTCAGTTTCGTGGTTTCAGCCAATTTGAACCGCTTTGTCCGTCCATTTAAACTATGTAGGACAAGTTACGAGTTACGAGGTCGGTCCAGCAGCAAACTGGTTGTTATATATATATATATATCCTGTATATTTGTCATATTCTATTTTCGAAGGCTGAGTCCCTTGACCAAACATCATTCCAAAAAAGCACAGCTTTGTTATTAGGTGTCTACGAGGCCACGTGAGTTACATAGGCCACGGTTCGGGTCAACGGTACAGCCAATTTCTGTCAACCATTCTAAAAATGGATTTATCGTATCAACCATACCGCGGTCAGATATTGGGCAATTTTATACATTTGCCTGTGGACCCGAAAACTTTTATTGAGTGATACAGAATCGATAGTCTGCATTAGATGTTGTTGAAGTATACTTTACGTTATTTTTATATTGATAAATATTTCACATGATGAGTATCGCCACTACGTTCAGTCAGGCAGTGGGCGTCAGCAACACAGTCGTTGGTTTCAGTTATCAGTAAAATTATTAAAGTCTTATCAATACATGCTTTCTACTGATAACAAGGAATTATGAGCAAAGCGGAAGCAGACTACTTTAGATCAAGTTGGATTTAGCAGCAACCTTCGAACAAACTGATAAAATACCGATGTATTGAAGTCCAAGGGGAAAGATAAAAAGCTGGGTAAATGAACTCGTAAGAAGGTCTGCCCTTACGTAGAGACCCTTATGTAAAAAAAGCAGTGCAAAATGAAGGTCTTATAATTTTGCCGAAATTAGGAATTCATTCGTAGCGTAACAATCATATGGTGGTAAAATAAATACTTTATAGCAAAAGTAATTAATTTTACCATTTAATGCTGCTGCTTAATTTGATTTGTATGTATGTATCATATTATTATTATAATTGAAATAAAATAACATAATTTAATTATATTTTTTAATATCATAATATCCATTGTTTCCAATCTTAACATTAGCAGAAAACAGGACCTTTTTCTGCTTTTGGTATCATAACACGCACATCATGCATGCACGTGTCCGTACAGTGCCGCTGCTGGTCACGCACTCTTAAATAATAAACGGCTTCAAAGTATTTATTAGGTACGTTCCATCTGTCTTTCTTTTGTAATATGAATTCTACCTATGTCAAGTCGTTAAAGCCTTCATGCCATGTGGTTAACAAGAAATGGGGACAGTCTCTCGAAAAAACACAAAAAATGATCCACACTTTAACTATTTACTTCCTTAATAATACAAAAAAACATGTTGTTTATGTCATTTGTCACACTGATGACGTAAGAGTGCCAGGTACCAAATTGAACTTTCTTATGACTCAAAAATTATCCAGTTGGCCTTTGTTTACCACTGTTAAATACTTAATAAATATGTGGAAAAAAAACCATTATTCGTAAAAAATTGTTGTATTTAACAAAATGAGTAACACATGATAAGTGACCGTATACACAATTACCTCTGAACGATAACACCTCTGGTAATACATAATGTTTTTTATTTTAACGCTATCGACAGTACAATTTGTGAATTATTGCCATATCTAGCTGTATGTTTCGTAATGCTAATAATATACAAGAAATTAATACGTCTAGCAGAATCAACAGTAACATATTGTTAGCTAAAGATATATCTTACAACATTTAAATTTGCGCGTATCATGGTATTTAATAGTAATGTTAGTTGGTATCATATTTACATAGCTACTAACATGATTCTGTTAATTGCTTTGTATACAATACTTTTGATGCGAAAGAACTGCTTTGTGAGATGTTTAGTTGGTATTTGCAGCTTAGAATATATTTTTAAATTGTAAAAGTACTTCACAAAGGCATTAGAAGACAGACGCTCAGCAAATGTTTGGTTTCTCGAATAAATAGGCCACTACTGGCGTGTGTCGTCTATTTCTTTTTATGAGCAGTAAATGTAAGCTGTATGAGTTCACCATACATTAAGGTTGCCCTTTTTACACAACGAATACCTAATATGTTGGTATAAAACCAGATGAAATTGCCAACAACAGCTTACAATAAATAAAGTCTTAATTTTTGTCTGTATATATAAATATATACAGTGATTCATGTATTTCGTATAACTACAATTACTATTATAGCGTCTGAGTCCTGCGAGGACGCTTATCTTATTGTAAAAGATTGTAAACAATTCATGTAGATAGGATTTAATATATTATATATATATATTTATAGAATAAATGCACATGCTGGGAACTTCGCTCTTATAGTTATATTTATTTTTAGTTCTGATGCTACAAAAATCTACGAAAGCGATAAGCAAATTTCCTTAGTTTATGGGTACTAAGCTCCCAATCAATAAAAGATACTCCAGTTCAGCTAGTTGTGTATTAATATAAGTTCTTACCTACACTAAAAATCTTTTGCATGAGCTTGCCTAATGTTATCAACATGCGAATGCGTCATGTACCAACGTTTCGTGTCTATTGTAAAGCAGATTACAATTTTTATAAACTTGAAACTAGTTGTACTAGAAGAAGTCGAATTGAATGCAAACTGAACTAAAAACTACTTTGGAATTTAGTAGGAACTAATAATTCACTATGAATAAATAATTTCATAAAAATCAAAATGGTTGAGGAAAAGTACTGTTACTTACTTCTTTATTCCGAATTTTTCTTGCCACAACTACAGCCGGCTGTTTAAGAATGTCATCACGTATTGGTGGTATTTTCTCTCCTTCAACTCCATAATATAAACTAAAGAAGAATCTCACTATAGTTGCAGCAATTGATCTGATCACATGTAACACTTTTAGTTTTAAGCTCAACGGTTTACTTTTAGTCTCCACCTTACTCATGTTTGAAACACTTTTCTATTTTTAAACAAAACACAATCAATGTGAACGCAGCCCTCAGAATTTATTATCAAACAATGTTCAAAGTTATGACGGCTCGAAACTTGCGACAACGCCTGTATCACTGTACATATAAAACCACGAGAACACGACGAAGTACGAACTGTTCAACTCAATGAATGAACGAACGATGGAAAATTGGAAACCGAGGACATAAATATCAAGTCTTATTAGCCGTATCTGCGTCGCTATAGTTGTCTCTGTCTGTTGTATGGGTTCGACTAGTGACTAACCGGCTTAACCGCTCGACGCTCTGTGTGCTTACTTAGGCCTTCAACACACGGTAAGTTTTAATCACGTTCAGTTTTACCACAATCAAGTCTGCGACTGTTGTTGTATTATACGTGGATTTATGCAGCATCTCTAAATCATACACAAACCTTAGTGGCTCAAAATCTTGGTGTTTTATATTGTACAATTTGAATCAAGTTTTTTGACTGAACGTGTCTCTACATTTCGTCAATCATCCTTCAGGACAGCATCACAGTCAGCGACTTTGAGTAGCTGTTTCCATACCTACTGCATGTCAATGAAGACACACTTGCACACTGTTGAAAGTTTAAAACTTACCAATGTTACTTACAAATGTTTTACAATAGCACAAAAACATTTAATATGTCCGAAGTTCACACTCATTTAAAGGCTTTTGGAATCGTCAACTAAGAATAAATACAAAAGAAATACCTGCTTAATTTTATATAATTTTTAAATTAGGTTGTTATTGCAGGTTCCTATTACAGCGTTACATGTTTTTTGCTCAATTGCCTCCTAGAAACCATACCTTTAACCCAACATTTTCTATGAACAATTATGTTTTAAATGTTGATGTAATCTTTAATGAGCACTATGACTGATGGTCACTGTGAATGTGTATTATTGGCTGCTGGTTAATCAAGTGGCGAGTTTAATGTACATTTTATTTTTTCAACCACCAACAGTCATTTACTATTCTTGTAGTATTGGACTGAGTATTAGTGTCGAGAGTAATTTGCATGAGCGTGTAGTGGACGCCTAACTATGGGTTGGTGTAGCTGTTTCTGTTTCTGCCGGCTCGCAGTAAAATCATTTGATTCTCATTTTTATCGCTGCATTGTAATGTGTAAATTTACTAAAATTTATTATATAAAGTTACTACTTTTATTAACCCCCCTAATAAAACAAACTACTTAAAATGATACGAATGTTAATCTTAATTTTATAAATTATTCATACATAAGTGAGCCTAATGTTTAACTTGGGAGTTACTAAAGTTACCTTAATGCGTTTTGTTTCTATGCGTGAAGCTATAAAATCTAAATAGATCTGTGCGTAATATGTACATATATAATTTTAATTTTATAGCGGCCGAACGCTATGCCTATTTGTGTTAAATTATACATAGTATTATGTTTTACATTTGTGTAAGGCTATAGAATAATAATATTATTCTATAGCCTTACACAAATAGGCATAGCGTGCGGCCGTATTCTGTTTAAAAATCATTTTTGCCTCTTCTTTCATGAATGATGCGGTAAAACTGACCAACTACAGATAATTGAAAATATAACATTGAATGAGTCGATGCTTAAAATTGTATTTAAGTTTGAATACCTAATTGAAATTATGCAATTTTATTTGCTAATTAAAAGTTTCAAAAGGTATATAAATACTTCAATATAAATGTCTTGAACAGAATATTTAAATATTCAAAAACCAGACCATAATAACAAAATAAATACATATTTGTTATTTAGGTCACAAAAAATGAATTGGCAATATGTTATCGAATAACAGTGGAGCGTGCTTTTGAAATAATAGCTGACAAGCGTCTTTAACCTTGACCTTGTTCTTTTTACTTATGTCCAACAGTCAGACCACAAATTGATGGAATCGATATGAAGAAATATTATTATGGAAAAAGCCCAAATGTATGACGAGGCGCTTGATGGGAAATGACTACTTGTGTCCAGTCTTGGGCATTAATTAATTAATTTTTAATTTACCTAATTAACTAATTAAAACGTAATTGCGATTAAATAAATTGCAATTGAACTAATCGCTACTAAACATTAAATCGCGTATTACAATTAAATTATTTAGATTAATGCACATCAATTGTAACTCGCTATTAAAATATTTGCAATTAATTCTTTAAATATTTTGGGGAACTTTGTTCAGAATGAAAGTCTGAATTCGTTCTAGAAGTTTTACGTTGGTTGTCCCTTATATCCTTTATAATTGAGTAGGTACACTAAAGTTCGTAAATAAAAATGTTTTATTTGTTTGTAACCTAATAAACTTTCACATTTGTAATTAGTAGGAAGTATGAGAGTAGGACAGTGGAGTATAAGGTAATCAGGTGTACGAATACGACGACGAAAATAAAACAGTTTATAATTTCTGTAATTAAAATTTATAGACTTGGCCAACGAAAGTATATTTACTACCGTAAATGTAGTAAATCTACTTGGATTGGCGAAATTCGCACACGCTCGTGTTCAATACTAAAACAAATATAGTAAAGAAAAATTTATTAATATTTTTTTTCGTAATATAACTAACAAATAGTCAATTGTTAACTGTATAAAATAACCATTAATAATAAATTAATTATTAATTGCTGCCACTCCTATTAACAACCTATTATCATCATCAAATCAATTGTTAGTTATTGTGATGACATTTCACAATCAATAAATTGCTAATCTAATTGTTAACACAATTAAAATTTGCTCCACACTGCTTGTGACTATGGGCTCTAGCAAAATTACAAGAGCGTTGCCTTTCTTAGATTGCTTTACCCAGGATTTTTTCTCTAATTACCTCACAAACCTTGAAAAGCAACGAAAAAGTACATCAGTTAACGACACTATTTAACGTCAGTTTTTATGTACAGACATGTACAGACATTTTAACACACAACGCCATCTAGTCCCAAACTAAGAGGAGCTTATACCATGGGTACTAGATAACTGATATTAATACTTATATATTTTTTTTGTAAATACATACATATTATACATAGAAAACACCCAAATTCCGAAACAAATATTTGCAGATCATACAAACATTTGGTCCGACTCAGGAAACGGACCCGAGACCTCTTGCACAGCAGTCGCATTCGCTACCACTGCGCCACAGAGGCAGTTTATGGTTCTTTAGTCCACGTCTCGGAACCCTTATAGTTTAGTATTGTCCGTCCGTTCGTCTGTCCGTACGTCCATCCTCGGCTTACCTTCCAACCTATTAGTGGTAGAAAGATGAAACTGAGACGGATATGTGTATTTACAACGACGACAAAGTACTAAAATAAAATCCCGAAAAATAATTTGTTTCGGGTAGCTTCCTACACGTAAATTGGGGGTTTTTCTTGCGGCTACCATATAGTGTGAGGTATCATTAAATAGGTCTTTTAAAAACATTGAGAGATGCCGAAACAATATTTTTGTGAGTTTAACTGGTGTCGAGCCAAACTGAATATGCTGAAGCATCTTTCTCCCTTGGCTATCTCTTTTCCAATCGTTACAGAGATGAGGTATAAATAATTTCATTTAGATATCTGTTTACAATTTTTATTATTGTTTTCCTTGAATGTATATTAAACATGCTTCTTTCAGGAATGGATAACATTTAAAATTATTCGTATCAAAACTCCACGAATTCATTGCAATACCCGATAATCTGAAACAATTTTTTTAGGTACGCTTGTTTTGATTTAGTTATTCCTTGTATTATAAATTTATTGCAATAACATACAGCACGTTATAAACGTTATTTTCCTTTCCAGTACCTTTTACTTATTGAATACCAACAAAGAATTATCCTAAAGGCCACTCTCTGTCTTATGAACTCACTCGTCAAACGACAGTTAAAGTCAATCCTTATATAAAATTGATATCTTTCGTTCGCTATAAATACTCTAAAATGTACATAACAGAAAATTGCAACATTAAGCTTAGTGTATATAGCGTTCTTTCTTTCATGGCAATTTCGGACAATCCAGTCTTTCCGGAATTTTAGTGCAACTTCATCAGACATGTCCCATTCTTGCTTTTTTATTCCGTTAACCATTCTATAAGTTTATAATATACACACAAGAATATGCACTGATTCACTGACTGCAAATATAACTTAGTAATCTTATTTACATATTCACATAGGATTACAAATTTATTTATGCAGTTGGTGTATCTAGAAAACTAAACCGAAATTGCAAAATATTATAGTTTTTTCTTGATTTATATACTAAATTTTACTTGTATTCTAACTCTAAACTTTAAGCTTCTTTGTCTACTAGTAGTGTATTTGAGTTATGGTGATTGATCAATAAGTCAGTGAGAAACAAAATTAAGGAACTTTGATTAGTTATAATTCTTAAACTACTGTTCACATTAAATGAAATTTGAAATATACTGTATTTTTACAATGTTTGCTTCAGGCTTCTATCCACAATTAAGTTATGTCGGGGTCGAAAATGGCTTGAACTGCTTCGAGAAAAAGATGGTACGGCCGTGCCGTTTTATGTTTTTCTTGCTCGACGTCAGTTATTCATTCATGCTTAATATCAATTATCACTGTTATTTAAACTAATACGCAAATTATATAATCGAAAACAGGTTCCTAATAAAATAAAATTTCATCTTAAACACGATGTTTTATTAAAAAAAATATTTTTATCAAAATCTTTAAATATTATCAAAAGCTCGAATCCTCATTAGTATTCTCTTCTTTTTCTAACCACGATAATGAAGTAATCTATGATGTACGCGGGGGATTTAACAAACATATATGAAACGGATACAAATTACACCCAGGCTTCGAACAATTATTTGTAGAAGACGTAAAGTGTTGTCCCATATAGGGATCGATCCCATGACACTTAGCGCAGTATGACGCGGCGAGGTGGCCGCCTAAACCACTACCATATCCGTGCAGTTGTGAAGTATTTTTCTTTAATGATATAAAATAAAATATCGTGAAATTCTTAACATTTTCCTTTCCGTTTTCAGAACAAAATGGCGGACTCTCCAGAAATAGAAGACACGTCGAATAGTGATTCCCTTAAAATTTCGTTACCCACTGTTCTCTGTACTTCGGATTCCGACGAAAAATCAGACAAATCCATTAAAACTTCATTCGTTTCTTCCGAATCGAAGTTATCTCTTCCGTCTAATTTGGGCACACCCACTTCTCCACTAAATGTATCCTCTCCTTTATCCCTTCCGTCATCACCACGCGTGAAAACTTCATCACAATCGTCGGCAAACTCCTTACCTAATCCGAACCCAATACCAGTGCCCTTGAACAAGCAGAATGAAAATAAGACGTTGATCAACTCCGGCTCCGCTACAGGTAAGTGATACTATTCCACCACTAAAAATAAACATTCATACATTTTATTTATTGTAGGCGATGAAGTGTTGTTCGATTATTGAAAAATCAAAGATTATAAATTATGCACTACAACAAAAAATAAGTGGAATCTTTAGTAAAATGTATCTGATTTCGTATTACGCCTCTTAGTTTATCTTTTCTAGAATATATCTTATTGAATTAAAACGTCCAAAAGACATAGCAGTCGCCTATTATGTACAAAACATGTAGAATTGACTTTACTCATAAAATCAAATAGTGTGTTCCTGGTATCCTGTAACTCATTTCCGTCCCTTTTCGCGAAATCACTCCCAGAGATGACCGGAAAACGCAGGGATAGATGTTACACATCAAAGCTTTGGTAAAACTTATTTTCTAAGAGGACGCTTTGACCAGCAGTAGACGATAAATAGCTATTGATTATCTTGGTGAAAAACCTTTGCATAAATTTGTGTTTAATATATTGTATATTTTGTCTTTTAACATCTACTTTAAACCTTCTTTTGAAGGAGAGGCTTAAGTAAATTTTAACTTTATTGTTGGGTTAAAATTGATAACTATCTTCTTGTCTATAGCTATATCTAACAACTATTTGGAGCTCGTCCAAAGTTATTGCGTTCACTCTTGAAACCAGTTAAAAAGACTGTGTAAAAAACTCTCGTTTTGGCGCAGAAGAGTCATTTCGTTTGAATTATTATGGCAGACGTAGATTTTATTTTCACGTTAAAAATACTGCAAGGAAGAGTGAACCTTAGAATTACCAAATTAGATCATATTTATTGATACAATATAATCTAATTTTATCTTAAATTAGCTATGGAGACAAAGGTAAATTTATAGATTACATCGTATTTTTTTCTACAATTTCTATACACGTTTGAGATCCTCGATGTTCTAACTATATTGTTTTAATCTTACCATTGTATTGTCTGTAGTAGCCTTAGGTATATATGCGAGCGTTATCAGTAAATACGAGTGTATGCTTATTCTGATTACTTATCAAGGGTAAATAATTACGTGTATTTTTTTATTTTTCCTCCTAAAAATAATCAATTTGCACACGGTTGTAAGTACACCCACAAGTATTTTAAAATTTTTCATTATAAGTTGTATCATAAATTATCTATAAATAATATTATTAATCCTTAAACTTATTCACTTCTTAAGACAAGATATTTTTTAAATAACCTTGTTATATTATTTAATATTATCTTAATGTAACTTTTAATTTTACAAATTTTATTAAGGGAAGTAAATCACTATAATAAACTTTAATAAAAACGTGGACCGGACCCCGTTTCTATTAAATTAGGTTTTCAAAATTTCTTGCCACGACGTCGTATTTGGGGTTTTAGATCGGATAATCTCATTATATTAATTTTACAATCAAGTTATGAAGTCTATTCGGAGTTCGGATGTTCTATTAAATCTATTTGCTTAATTTTTATATTGATATTATTAATCCACAGATTAATAAATAACATGCATAAGAAAACAACCTTACTTCATTCTTCTACAGTTAGGTATAGCTACTCAAACGCAATTTCCTGTACATTTCTTACGTTTATTTTTGGTTCTAATTGAGGTTCGCGGTTCGTTTCATATTTCGTTCGTTACCTGCTAGGACACTTTTTACAGCGGGATTATTCGTTTGAGCTTTTGCTCATTTAAACATATAAAATGTGCCAGGTAAATCAACTTTAGCAAAATTATTACTAAAATTACAATTTATTATCATTTTGTGTACATAGCTTAGAATAGTGATACATTGAATGCTACGTTCCAGTAAATACCTTTATTTATATATCAACAATTATATAAAAAGGTTAAATATAAATATTATATTTAATTACCTCTTTGCGGAATATTTTGCATATTGAAAGCCCCCGAAAAATTGTTATTTGATACCCAGAAAGGTACGGATTACATTTCGAGCCTATTTTTACGTTTATAAGCTCTTTTAGCCTTTTTCGGCAACCATTTACGAGTATACGTCACAATTCATACCGCTCGTAAGGGTATAATCGGCTGATAACAAAACTGTGGTCACAACTGCATTTATGCGCAGTTTAATTTGATTTAAATGACATTACTTGAAATCCCATCACAAACATAATTGTGAAATGAGAGCCAAGATCGATATTATGATATATGCCTTAGTTATTCACTTAAACGACAAAAGAAATGAGATCTAATTGGGGTGCCAAGTTCAATGGTCAGTCCTGAAATATATTTATAAGAACATATAATATTTAATAACAACTAAAATATCATTTCTTCTTAAAACTTAAGATAATTTATTCAAGTCTGACTTGCCTAGTTTTCATACGCAAATAATTATTACGTACCTAAGAAACGTACGTACGTAAAATAAGAACTTTTAGTTTTAGTATTTGAAAACTTGCCAAGTCAAACTTTAGGCTCCTATAGTTCCTAAGTTTTAAGAAGAAATCAGGTTATCAAATGGGTGTAAGCCGATATTCACCGGCTCTTGTACTATATCTCTAATCATATCTAGAGACACGAGAATGGTCATTGAAAATAACCGTAAGGCTTACTGGATGCTTCAACCAAGTTGTGGTTTTTCTTAAAATATAAACCCAAACGAATAAAATGGTCTATTTATAGAAGGAAGGCCATATTTCTGCCTGGAAGCGGTGAAGCCATTGGAACTGAAAGCCTTACTGTTTTGAGTTCAACATAGGTGTAATATTTATTTTTCTTACGCATAAAGTTTCTGCTTTGTTTATTTGAATATCAATGTTAATGTATATATATGTGTGTATTTGGGGAAAGAAGTCTGTTCTTTGTACAGTAAGGTGATATATGTGATGAGCCTGGTTTGCTGCAGCTGCCTTCCCTCTTACGTGAGAGTGAAGGATACATAGCATACGCCAAACAATCGTCGAACCTTTTTCTACAATCGTTATCAGCTCTATTCTCTTTTATTATAGGCTAATATTTTGTTTTGACCACGTGACATGGCATTGACATAACATAATTCCCATACATTTGTTAGTTTCCTATTAAAGTTCACGTTCATAGAATGCAGCTTGGCTAGGGAGGCTAACCAGAGGGCGCCCCACACTATAATTGCTAAGACGGTGTGTTTTTCGAGAAGCCTATGTACAGAAGTGGACTGTAACTGTCTGATGATGTATATATGTTTTGAAAAAGACACATTATATACTTATATAATTCTTAATCTTAGCTTGCTTGCCGACCTCATACTGAGTGATGTCTTAATTTTAAGACTAAATTCTTAGCCCACTTAGGATTAGCAGATCGTGTTAAATTTTGGTATGGCTTTTGCTTTTAAATTATAAATCAATTGAGATGATTCCACTGATAACTAGTACATTTTTTAGAAATAACCTGTTTTAATTTGCTTGTAAATTGTTTGATAAAACTAAATTAGTTTCTTGCGCATACTACAAATCCGTGTTAAACGACTTCGATTTCATTATATCCTAGTATGTTATTATTCACGCACTAGTTACTGTGGCAGAAATAAAATTATTTATTTGTTTCTGGGTTTAATCTGAACAAAGCCATGGACAAATGCTAGACAATACAAATAAATAAAATTGAAGTGTCAGTTTACCATTTCAAATTAACATCTTTTCACAAAATACATATAGAAGTAAATACGGTACCTACTTCCATCAATACTTATTTACATTTTTGGTTGTCTGTATCTCTGGAACGATTGGACCTATTTTGATTTTCACTGCCAGATAGCTGATTTTATCAGTAGTAACTTAGGCTACTTAGAAAAAAATAGGGTACGCCAAAAAAAAAAACAACCCGCGAAACACGTGGCACAGCTAGTTTCTAATGTGGTACGAATATTTGACCCCATCACTTGGGAATTGTGCACGCTAACACCGTGCGCTTTTCAAGATACTTTTTTACCACGCACAACCTTAGAACATAGGACCGATACAATTTACAAAATCTTCAAGAAAAGAGTGTACTCCTTTTCCCTTCCTCGCTTGTGACTTTAGGTTGTTGACGTTCATGGCCGGTGGCAATCGCTTTCCATCACGTGATCTATAATATGCTCTTTATTCTTCTCCTTCCTTTTATTTTACATCTCTGTCAAAAAAAATGTGTATATATACTGATCGTATGATGAACACCATGACTGCACGGTTGGCCTAGTGGTTTCAGTGGTCACCGCACCGCTTCCTACTGCGCCAAGTGTTGTAGGTTCAAATCCTACATGGGACAACACTTTGTGTGATCATAAATTGTTGTTCTAAGTCTGGGTGTACTTTGTGTCCGTTTCATGTATGTTTGTAAAGATCCCCGTGACACAGGAATGTATATTCCTAATGCGGGAGTTGGTTTTTGATAAAAAAATATAAAAAAAGAATTTTACAGGCGGACGCCACAAGTCGGTTTTGACCTGTTTCACTGATAAAATAATAAGAGATATTACTATTTTATCCATGATATATGTGATGATATTAACCTTTGAGATTATGCCTTATCTGATCAAAGGCTAAAATCTATTTGAAAACACAACAGTACTTGTATTTAGTTCTTGAATTAAATAATCTTTGTTGTAACATATCATGTGAGTCACTGCTGATGTGAGTTTTTCTTTATCGTATCTCCATTATCTAGTGATTATATTTTGTTATATTCTTTTTAAATTTAATTCTTTCTAAAAAAGATAGTGTTGAAAGACAGCATTTGTGCACGTGTTGTTTAACGATTTGCAAACATAAAAAAATATACTCGACTACGGCGAGGCCAAAAGGAAGTATGTATAAATGATATCTATGTTTGCATGTATATCGAATGTGCTTTACTTTTGAACCGTCTGAACTGTCAATAGATAGTCCGGGTGACGTAGGATATATAAATTGTATAGAATTTTTTTACGTAGTCGAGTTATAGTTTTTTTAAACTTTATTTTATTTTATTTCATCATCAGCCCATCGCAGTCCACTGCTGGACATAGGCCTCTCCAATTTCACGCCACTTAGTTCGATCTATGGCTTCTCGCATCCAGCTCCTGCCAGCCGTCCTGCGCAAATCATCGCTCCACCTGGCTTGTGGACGTCCTACACTACGTTTGCCGAGACGCGGTCTCCACTCAAGAACTCGTTTACCCCAACGGTTATCGGTTCTTCGGCAAATGTGGCCAGCCCACTGCCACTTCAGCTTGCTAATCCTGTGGGCTACATCGATGACCCTGGTTCTTTGTCGGATCACCTCGTTTCTAATGCGATCCCTTAGAGAAACGCCGAGCATATACCTCTCCATTGCACGCTGAGCGACTTTAAACTTATGGACCAGTCGAACCGTAAGTGTCCACGTTTCGGCTCCGTAAGTCATTACGGGTAGGACGCACGCATTGAAGACTTTCGTCTTTAGGCACTGTGGGATCGATGATGAGAAGACCCGACGAAGTTTCCCAAACGCTGCCCAACCTAGCTGGATTCTTCTGTTCACCTCGTCCTCAAAGCTGTTTCTACCTAACTGCAAAGCCTGCCCGAGGTATACATATTTTTGAACAACTTCGAGAACGGCACCGTGTACCGCAACCGGTTCCGGTAGTACATGTTCATTGAACATGACCTTGGTCTTGTCGAAGTTCATCCGTAGGCCGATGCGCACAGACGAGTCAGCCAGGTCGTTCAGCATCTGTTGTAGGTCCTGCAACGTCTCTGCCATGATGACGATGTCATCTGCAAATCGCAAGTGAGAGATGTATTCGCCATTGATGTTGATACCGCGCCTTTTCCAGTGCAGCGTCTTAAACAGGTCCTCCATTGCATTAGTGAATAATTTCGGGGATATAACGTCCCCTTGCCTCACTCCTCGATGCAATGGTATGGGTCTTGTATGCTGATCCTGTACTTGGACGGACATAGTAGCGGCTTTGTAGAGACATCTCAACACTCGGACGTACCGCCAATCTACTTGGCAACGCTGCAGGGACTCCAGAACAGACCAGATCTCAATCGAGTCAAAGGCCTTTTCATAGTCCACAAATGCTAGACACAGGGGCTGATTATACTCTTCGGTCTTCTGTATTATCTGCCGCACTGTGTGGATGTGGTCTATGGTGCCATATCCGCTCCGAAACCCAGCCTGCTCCGGTGGCTGGTATTCGTCGAGTCTTCGCGCAAGACGGTTCGTGATGACTCTTGAAAACAGCTTATAGACGTGGCTCAAGAGGGAAATGGGCCGATAGTTCCTCAACATGGTTTTATTTCCCTTTTTGAAGAACAGGACGACCACACTCCTACTCCACGCCTCTGGAGTCCTCCCTTCGAACAGGACAGCGTTGAAAAGCTTTTGGAGCGCCTTTAATACGGGTTTGCCTCCAGCCTTTAACAGCTCTGTAGTAACGCCATCCTCTCCAGGGGCTTTTCCATTTTTCAGCTGTCTAAGAGCCATCTCGATTTCGTCAATGCTGACTTCTGGCAGATCTTCGGTGAAGTGGCGTGTTAATTTGGCACGAGGGTCCTCATTTTCGGGATCAGGTCGAGATGCATGCGAAGCGTTATTTTATTTGTTATTTTATTTGTTAGCGTTATTTTATTTGTTATTCACAAAACTGATGTACAATGACAAACGCACAATATACATGAGTATAATAATATTGTGATTGACACTTACTAGTCGTGAATCCTGCAACCTTATTAATAGTAAGACGCGTCTTAATATTTTGTACTAATCTATCAAAACAATACACACCTGATCAATTTACATAAAATAGTTTACTACAACATAAAATAGAGCCAGTATGTTACTTAGCTAATTATTAATGTAATCACATGACAAAATAAATAATTATTAGAAATTGCATATATTATCATTCATTTTTAACCGATGAAAAAAACAG
Organism: Hyphantria cunea; assembly: GCA_003709505.1. Classification (NCBI taxonomy): domain Eukaryota; kingdom Metazoa; phylum Arthropoda; class Insecta; order Lepidoptera; family Erebidae; genus Hyphantria; species Hyphantria cunea. The sequence continues at coordinate 209,033 of PKRV01000125.1, forward strand.
AAGGGTATCTTAAGTCAACGTGTATACCAAAATCTTCAGCGATAATAATTTACATTCCAAAAAATTCGCTTTCCGCACGAACAATCGCAACGACGTGTGTGCTGCTCGTTCGTGTTGCTGTCTCGCTGACATTAACTTCGTGAACGCTCTGAATTTTCCGGCGAAAGGGCGTGTCGCGCCGCGCATCTCGCTTTACGTAATTATTAATTAATTTGCTTGTTTGGCGCCGAACTAAAATTACTTAGATATACTTACATTAGTTAAGGATCTTAGTCATTAAAGTTAAATAAAAAATGCTTATTATTTTTTGCTTTTCACTTTTTTCGGCGGTTTAATTATTTTGTTAAAAAGTTGTTATTTATGCAACATGTTGAACAAACATATTTTCAATGCAGTTACGTGAGAAAGCATCCTGAGTCATGACAGTTAATCAGTACTAGGCTAATACAATTTCATGCCCTACTTAATCAACGTATATTGACTTAAGTAAACTTATATCAGTCTTGAAAAAATGTATGTATGTACTTAAAATTAGAAGGTATATTATTTTACGTATCTAAGACAAAGTATGGAAGCTGAAAGATAAAAACTAAAGTATTTTCTTTGTTTGCTAACAGCCTTAACTATCATGACTAGGCAAATATTTTAGTGCTAGCTGTGTTGCCACGTAAGACGTGATACTTTAAACGTTATTTATTTACTTATGGCTATCCGAGACTAACTCAATAAAGTCTAACATGGGAATGCTTTGAACGGCATTTATGAATTGTCAAATATTTTTTTCTCAGATAGTGGTAATTTTTAAAAATCGTGTTTTGTTATCAGTTTATATTTGCCAGGTGTCATAACACAGAATTTTTTTGAGTAGAATAGAATATAACTTTATTGCACACCAGTCAATACAGTTTACAAGTATGAACATGGTAATTTACGCCCCTATTCATAGATATTATTAAACTTTAACAACAACGGTTCTGTGTGGCTTACTACTTTTATACTGTAACTTTAAATGACTATGTACAAATAGCGTTCTTATCATTAAAAAGCAATTTCTTCAAGGCAGTTTTCGGATGGACTAATCGACTGTAGAAAGACCAACTCGTTAGTAATTTTATTTTAAAAAAAGGGGAAAGAATTCAAATAGGTATTAAACAAAAAGTTATGATTTTAACACACACAGACACACAACTTTACTTGAAGTTTTTCCACTAAATACTTTTGGTGATTTAAATGACCCTTAGCTAAGTACAACTTAAGCTTCTCATATTTCATCCCCTTTGTCTCCAAACAAAAAAGAGGCAAGGAAGAAGTCCTGGGCTTGACGTAAGGCACGAAGGCTTGGTTTTTAGACGCAATTTATTATTGTGTGTGTATGACACGATCTTGTTTTGCATCTAAACGACAGTTGAATACGATTGGTCCCTGTCTTTCACGGCAATAATCTAGATGTTCCTATTGGTCAAACGGTTATTTAGTGTTCAGTACGACCATTTTTTCTGTCTGGGAGTAATTTACGTATAACTGACCCACGCAACCTCGTCTGCGTGTCCTATTTTATTTATACTAATAAATTTCTTTACTTCAAAAATTTTAATAGTGACCCAACTTTAAAAGTTAGACATATGCCGTCGGGGAAATTTTTTTGAAACTTTTGAAGTTAAACAGTTCTTAAATGTTTTATAAAACTTTAACGCACGCACGTAATGAAAATGCTCAAAAGGCATAAATTTCACCCCTTTGGATTTTTTTATTGGTACTCCTTTTAATCGTGACGTGATGATATGTAGCCTTATAACCTTTCTCGGTAACTTATTTTTCAAATCGTACGAGTACTTTCTGAGATAAGCGCGTTCAACCAACCAAACAGACAAACAACCTCTTCAGCTGTATACAGCTATATATTGGTATAAATATGTACTTATTTAGAAATATGTAAGCGTGTTTATCAGTAGTCTGGTCAGAATAGCACAGGCTCTGCCTAGTTCAGAATTAAACGGCCGTATGTGCTATTATCATTATCAACCTACCGCAATCCACCGCTGGATTCAGGACTATCCAATTACACGCCACTTGCTTCGATCCTCGGCTTCTCGCATGCGGGATATGTTGGTTAAATAAAAATGCCTCATCGTCATGTGATCTGTAGTTTTCGCAACATATTAAGTAAAATATTGAATATTGTAGACTAATAAACACTACAGGGTTATTTGCCTTTATTCCAACACAAATGTAGGGCTGAAAAATCCTTAGCCTGCAAGTCTTGAAGCTGCCACAAGACATTGCCTACCTCACATAAAAGATACCCCAAGTCCAGGATAAAGTAAGTGTATGAAATATAAAGATAAGATGGGTCTACTCTACCTCTTGTTTCTTTAGATTCTTACATGAACATAGCCAATATTTTCGAAGCAAACACTCTCTTTCACCCGACCCTTGAAATATATCTTCATAGATATCTTTGTTAGAATGATTCTTTCTCTATGCCATTTCTAGCAACGTTTGTATAAGACAAACAGAGCTTTAAGAATAACAAGTTGTAAACAACCCAATTAAGCAAGTTCTGTTTACTCAAAAACAAGTTATATTGTAACAAGAAATAATTGGCATAATAATGGTTGTTTGTATAGATTATGTTATTAACAGTTGTACTTCTAACCGGCTTTAAGAAAAAAGGAGTAGTAAGATTTTAAAAGACGCATTATATAGGTACATTTACATACACGAATTTACATATACATAATCCATACAAATAAATAAAATTAAAGTGTCTGTTTGTAATTTCAAATTAACAGGTTTTCACTAAATATTCGGAAAGTAAGTTAATACGGTACTACTACCAAAAACCTTCTCTTTTTTAAATTGTTGTGTATCGGTCGGTTTGTTTCTATCCTTGGAACGGCTGTATGAATTTTGTCGGGACTTTAACTGGCAGATAGCTGATGACATAATGAGTAACTAAGGCTACTTTTTTTAACTTAGTTTCTAGCGCATGACACCGCGGCGCTCAGCTAATAAATAAATTAAAAAAAATCGTACATCTGATCTAACGCCAACTACATTCAAACGAAGCGGAACTTAGAATGAGACAGCTAGATGAACTGATAGAATGAATGATGAAAATACCCAAACTTGAGATCATACAAACATTTGGTCCGACCCGGAAGTCGAATCTGAGAACTCAGCACACCAGTCGCATATTCTGCCATTTCTCCACCCAGACTGTCATATAAATGATTTATGTATAATGATCGATGATTTTAATTAAAAGGGAAGGCGCTTATTCCCATATAATTCAAACTACCATCAATCTTATGAAAACCCTCTCCTTTCTACTTATGAAGCAATGCTATAGTTCACTTCTTAGCGTGTATAGCTACAAATATTATAATTGTTAAAGAAATTGTTTATCTATTAAACCTTCTCAGATAAACACTAAGCCGATTTTAATGAAATTTGGCGTCAAGTGAGATACTTTGATTCTTCAAGAAGCACAAAAGCTACGAATATGGGATAGTTAACATGCCTTACATCATTTTGGTAAAGAGCTGTTACTCGTACACTGTTGGACCGATTTTAACCCGACATACCTAAGAATAGACAGACATCGACGGCAAACTTATAACACCTCTCTTTTTGTCTCGAGGGTTAATAAATTATCTAAATAAAGAAAAATGTTTAAAGCATCTATATATATATATATATATATA
>PKRV01000125.1:213522-249570 GCA_003709505.1 Hyphantria cunea
ATATATATATATATATATATTAACATATCGGAATCCACTCCTGGACATAGACCTCTCGAATTAACTATGAGAAATAATGACACCTACTTACTTCATAATACCCTCTTGAATATAAGTGAACCAAAAAATACACTTCTGGGGTATACCCAAGAAGTGTATTTTTTGGTTCACTTATATTCTAAAACAAACTGCACACCTAGTAGTGCATTAAAGGAAGAACCACGCGGTAGAAGTTAAATGTCCTAATCTGCTAACATCTCTGTTTTTATGTCTATATTTATATGAAAATTAAAAAGATCTGTGCGGATCATATATTTTCATATTCCATACAAGGAATATTAAGTTCTTCTGACACTTCTAAATATACGATTACGAGCATAGGTTAGACTAGACACAAATATCTAACTAGGTAATTGCAATAATGGCAGTCGTGCTCAAAAACAAGCTTAAGTCATGGCAAGTTATCGAGTATCATAATGGCAATGTAAAAATATCAAAATCCTAATTTGTTTCAGTTCTGTTTATAAAAACTGATTTCTAATCTACATCAGGAATGCAATAACTGATAAATTCTTGAGAATATTTAAAATAACAAATTCGATAGAAATCAATGGTCGCTTGAAGTTTTGGAAGGAAACTTTATAACATAATCCTTTAAATTACTACTACTTTACAATAAAAATATAATTACAACTTTCAACTTACGAATTTTAATAACTATGAGTTCTGATTAACATTATTTTTTCATTTGTCTGCCTCGGTAGCACAGTGGTAGCCTGTGCGACTGTTGTCCATGAGGTCTCGGGTTCGAATTGAGACGGACTAAATGTTTGTATGACCTGCAAATATTTCTTTCGGAGTTTGGATGTTTTCTATGTATAATATGTATGTATTTACAAAAAAAAGTATTTTTGTATTCATATCAGTTTTCTAATACCCATAATACAATCTGCTTAGTTTGGGACTAGATGTCGTTGTGTGTTAGATGTCCGAAATATTTATTTATTTATGATTACTACTTCTCTAGGTAAATATGCGGACTTTTATATCCATATATAGATCTGCTGTAGACGATCTTGATGTTATACCAGTATAAGTCACTTAGTTGTGTTTGTTTTCTGGCGCTAACAGATGTTATCATTCGAGGGGATTGGGAAGGAAATCTCGTTTAGCATCGTCACCTTTGGTGCTAGGGTTGCAAGCATTTACTCGCATTCATATTTTTATGTATGGCCCTGCCAAAATGCAATCCAAGGGCGGTAGATCATTAACTTTTCGTAGTCATATGTTAAACAAGGCTCTAAAAAAAGTAAGTAGGGTTCTATGATTATGTAGCTGTTCACGGGATAAAATGATAATTTATAGCATACACTATTTCGTTAGATCTTTATTTAGTGCTATTGAACTTAACCCTGGTAGCTAATAGGCCGTATATAGTGGTGGCGCATACAAGTACCCTCATTTAGTTCTGACCCTCACGAAACCCCAATAAACATGAGGATTTAGCAATTTTCTCAGGACGTCGAAAATGAGATACTCTCATCGACTTCATTCATATTCCGCAGTTGAGCGCAGAGCGCGTCGGAGAGCGGGCGTGTTCCCGTACTTCTATCCATGACAATGCCGATACTAATTCGTTTTTGTTTCCATACAAGCGTGTAGTGATGTGGTAATTAATATGTCGTATGTTTGTAAATCAATGTGTACATTTCCCATTTAAAGTTCCACATTATTCATCGACAATAATTTAAGGAAATGAAAAAGTTTACGCGGTACTGAACTAATCATTTCATGAAGTTTATGTGAGAAAAGTTTTTCTTATATGAATTATATATAAAAAAAATATGAATACATTAAATTTTGTGTCTTGTACATGCTTTGAACTAAGTATATAATGCCCAAAAGCCGAATTAGACTGGGTTAAACTTGATTTTATGTTATCATGCTGTGCTGAATACTAAGTGTGTTTGTACAAGTCTTGAGCAGTGTGTATCGTACAATAGTTGAATTAGATTGAATTCAAGTGAGTCTTATGTTATCATGTACAGTCTAAGCTGAATTGCAAGTGTGGTGTGTAAGATGCCCTGTTGTGGATGTTGGTGGAATGGCAGACAGAGACACCGACCGCCCGACTCCGACAATTCAGGTTATTTTCCACCTAATTTCTTTGGAAAATTGCTTTTTCAATCGAAATGAAGTCGTATCGCGCGATGTTAAGAATAAACGTTTCTTTGTCCAACAAAATTTTACTGGCCATATTATCATTTCAATTACCATATTAGCTTAAAAATTTATGTGGGAAAGCTTTTAAATTGATCAGTTTTATCGCGTGCTATATCTTTGCAAATTACTGCGGACTAAATTAAATGGCTGTGTTATTTAATAAGCTTTCTTCAATATCAATTTAGTAATTGTTTTTAAATACCGTATTAAAAGTATCATAATCATCATTTGATCCATGTTCCATCATCATCCTGGGAGGAGGGGGGTCTATGTTCATATACTTTCGGATTATAGTCGTTTAACTTTTTCGAATTTCTTTGTTTGATGTACATCTAAGTTTCAAAAGTTAATATACTATGTACGATATTCATAAAAATAATTTATAGAGACAGATTTGTACTTTAAACAAAAACAACAAATAAATCATCTCTTTAGCATTTTTTTATTCAATTTTTTTGGAACTCTTACGCTCAGCGTATGTCAGTTCCATCGTATCCTGATCTAAACATGTTAATCCATCTTATTGTTTTAACACAATCGACATGAATTTGAACAGAGCATTCGTATCATCGCTGTTTGATTCTGATAAAATTTTGTGAAACATGCCTACGTCGGCTCCATTCAAATTCAAATCGGACACTAAACTCTCTTTAGCTTTATTATAACAAACTAGTTGTTGCTTTGTGGTAGAAATTCGACCATAATAATTTGTTAATATATAATATAATTATATATAATATAATAAATATTAATAAAATAATAGGTAATAAAAACATTATTTGTTATACACATAATTTTCGCATAATTTTCATTTAAAAAAGGGGTAGAGAGTTTTGCTTCAAAGTTTTGTTGTTTTGTTCATATCTTTTAGAAATAGTTTTAATATATTTGATAATGAATTATTAAAGCTATGCAACAAACTAAAATTAAAATTTTTAATAATCCTAGGGGGTTTATTAAAAGCACAAGCACTTAATCGAGTAATCATACACCAAAAATGCCTTACATCATTTTGGAAAAAAGCTGATACTCTTACACTGCTGCACGATATTTCTCAAACATAGTTAAGAACCATCGCAAAGAAACTGGTTTTTAGTATTAAAATAAAAACTCTACAAAACTTTATATACATATTTTTTCTTTATTAATCCAGGTGCCAAAACCACTAAACTATTGGGCTTACTCGTAACCAAGTTACGTAGAACTGACAATGAAAAAAGCAAGTTTCTCATAAGTCTATCGCAACAAATAGAAGTGTTTATTCTTGAGACTTGTTTAGTGTCATCACGAAGTAGACTTAGAGGATACTTCAATCGTTTAAATTGAAATGTAAGATCGTTTGTAATCAAAGGAATTTGTGTTATGCATACTGTTTCTCCTTGCACACCCAGGTACAATTGTGGCTTACACCATATTTCTATGTAAAGCTTTGACTATAAGCCTGATTCCATTTCATAATTTCGGGGGTTTTAAATTTCGCAAGAAAATAACGGGGATATCCACACGTAGAATAAGTTATGACTGTGTTTAAGCTATGGAATAGGGTGTATGTAAATCGATGTCAATGTGTGCCTTTCAATTCATGTGTGTCTATTGTTATTCTTTTTTTATGCGGGGAATGCATTATGCCTTATATCCTTCGTGGGGATTCGAAGGGCGTGTGTGGAACTCCCAGAAGACCGATCTACTCACTAAACCCCGTAGTAGCCCACCTCAGCAGTCAGGAGGAGCTCCAGGAACGTATCGGCGACTTCTGGAGCCCCCTCTGCCGTACCGCACGACTGAGGTACATTCCGGGGAGATCAGTCACCCCCAGGGTGGGACGCTGTAACGCCTCACACCTTTCTTTACAGCCGAACACAGACCAGCCTTAAAAGAAAAAGGCATGTCATTTTCGTTACCAGCGGCCAAAAATCTTAAAAACGATACATATTTTTTTGAAGACTTTGTTACCCCATTTTATCCCTTAGAGGGTTGATTTTTGAAAAACCCTAAAATAGGTATTTGCTTATTTAGTTAAAACATAAACCTCGTTTAGTTTCAAAACGGAAAACTTACGCTGTCTTGGTGTTCCATACAAATTTTGAACCCCCCTTTCACCCCTTTAGGGGTTGAGTTTTGATAAATCCTTTTGTAGCGCACGTCTACATCATTATAACTGTATGTCTGCCACATTTCAGCGCAATCCATTCAGTAGTTTGAGCTGTACGCTGATGGATCAGTCAGCAACGATTGCCTTTTATATATATAGATATCTTTTCTCTTTTAACTTATTATATTTAACATACTTCAAAGTTCAAACCCAAACATTCCTCGTTCAAAAAGGATAAAATATCACTTGGATGTAAAAATAAGATCAACCCTTTCTCGTCATACCCATAGGGTAGGTACTGTTTTGTGTTTTTGTTTGTATTGTTGTATTTAGATCAGTAATATGTTTTTTCCTTTTCTCCGTCCCTTTTTAACCTCCGATGCAAGAAAAAGGGGTGTTTTAAGTTTGACGTCGATGTCTGTCTGTGTGTGTATCTGTCTGTGGCATCGTAGCTCTCAAACAGATTGACTGAATTCGATGCGCTTTTTTTCATTCGAAAGTTCTCTTGCGATGTTTCTTAGCTATGTTTGGCTGTTTGGTTAATATCGCTCCAGCAGTGTAAGACTATCAGCTCTTTTCCAAAATGATGTAAGGCATTTTTGGCGTACGAAAACTTGATAAGTGCTGGGGGGCTTTTAATTTTAGTTTGTTCTCAAAGTAGTTGAGGGGCGGCTTTAAGCCTACTATGATACAGCTGAACTTCGATTTTTACGTGGAGCGATTGCCATCAGAGTTCCATAACCCGAGTACGTACTAAGCGAAATTGAATTTCAGTGGAAAGACTGTTGACGAACTTACTAGGACTCCACTACCTTTAGCGATTTCCAAAGATGATTGTAGAACTACTAGGACCAAGCAATGGTTTTAAGTGCTTTCCGAGGCACGGAGAAGACTCAAAACTAGCTTACCCGGCAAACGTTGTTTTGCCATATATAAACATTTTTGACAAAAATTATTTAGGAGTGGGTCATCCTTATCATTTCATGGTGTGAAAATGATGGTGGATGTTAGATGATTCTCAGACCTTCCCGAAATACACACAAAATTTCATGAAAATGGGTCCAACCGTTTCAGCGGACTGTGGTAACAAACACCGCTGTACGACACGAGAATTTGATATATTAGATGTTAAGAATGGTCACCGATCATAGACTAACCTGGTGGGATTGCTCAACTTTCCAATGTGTTAACCTACGTGGTTTCCATTGAACCAACAGTCCTTTTGTAGTAGGTAGTAACCATACTTCCATGTTAAATATTATAAATTTGAAACTATGTCTGTCTGTCTGTTACGTTTTCACGGCTAAACTGCAGCACCAATTTCAATAAAATTAGGCTTTGAAATACTTTGATTCTTGCGGAAGGACATTCCTACTCTTTACTACGATAAACGACATACATGGAACCGCGGATATAAGCCTGTCCGTATTTTATAATTATTATTCTATTAAAATAGCGTTATATTATTCAAATGCGATACTTAAGTTGCGTTGTCTGTCATCCCAACTTCGAATAAACCCTCAAATGATTATGAGTTTTAATTATTGAACATCCTGGAGTGGTTAAGCAGGTACATTTTAGAAAGAAAAACATTTCTTTACCGAAAGGATCCTAAACCAACAAGAATGATTTATTTACGGATTATGAAATGAAGGGACATTTAGGGAAGAGATGCCGTGGAAGGGAGCGATTGGAGTATTACTGATGTTTTAATTTAAAATGTCTCTTAAATTATATTTATTTCACTCTTGTATATGCTAAGAAATAAGTAATGTGCTAAACTGTAATAAAATATAACGGGAATTATGAAATAATATTATTCTTTGTTGAAGAGAAAAAAACTTAAACTTTAACACACTAGTAGTTTACAGTTAAGTATTAAGTATTTATCATAGAATAACATGGAATGTAATTTAGATCATATATAATTGACACAAAAGATGGTTTGAGAAGATGGTTCATCTTCCCCTAACAAGTCGAATATTTGACTACCACATCTTGAATCAAAAATACGGCTTATGAATTTTATTTTAATCAGTATTTAGGTTTTTTTAATTTTTATAACCAAATTGACTTTTGTCGAATAAAAGCAGTGCTCAAGAGGAGTATTATCAGAATGTGTATTCCATAGATCTGACTGTCACATCTTTAGAAATATAATATCTAGATCCTAGTTACTATTCTACTATAACCTAATGTACTTCCTGCCAGTCCTATCCTAATCCAGTAGGATTAGAAGGCGGAGTAGGAAGTATCCTACTAGTTAAAAGCAAGACACGCAAAAAGTGAACTAATTCAGATGAAACTCTGAAGGTCTATAACTTATACATTAGAATAGCACATAGAACTGCTAACACGAGTTTATAATCGCGAGGAATATTATAAAAGCAATAGTTCGTGAGGATGTATGGATATTACTTACTCTTCCACGCAAAAATTACTAAACGGATTTAGATGGAATTTTACAGTAATATAGCTTATGCATCAGAATAACACATAGGCCGTAAAAACCGATATACACGTTGGCGGAGCCCCAAGCAAAAGCTAGCAATTGATTAGTTATTACTATGGCCGTGGTTTTGGCTAAAAATATTCACCATTAAAACAAGAATGTATTTAAGAAAAATTCTACTGAAAGGAACTTCAGGGAATTGGAATAAGGATAAAAATAGGAAATTTCATAATTTAAGCCGCCGTGAAAAAAATTTTCTTTTGAATCTTTTAGTTGCGACACAGAACCCTTGGCAGAAATAAGTTGATTTTAGTCTTCACTAAGCTTACTGGGGGATAGTATTGAAACAAGAAAAATTTTAAAAATCTATAACCCGATTATAATGTATATAGCCCATGTCACTCGGACGATTCATTAAAATTGGTTCAGTAGTTTGTGCGCTACGTTTGAACATACATAGACTGTCAAAACTATTACCCTTCCTTTTGGCTTCGCCGTAGTCGGGTAAAAAGAATGGATTAAGGAAATCTGATTGTGTTGAAGAGTCTAAAATAATTTAACTCGGATTAGCAAGATGATCAGAAATTGCCTGAAATCTAAACAAATAGACTGTGGCTATTGTTATATTTGCAGTTGTACAAGCAACAACTAAGAACAAATTATAGACCTAGTGCAACATATGTTCGTGATTCATTTACGCTTCTAAAGATGTTACTGTTTTATTCAGGGTTGTTTATCCTATTTGTATTTGAGCGCGTTATTGAATATAATTCATGCAGTAGAATAAATGTAGTACACAACCATTTTTCATATGGTATGTAGTAATTATATGCCTCTCTTCCAGGGATATGCCCATGGACCATTTGATGATAAAAACAGACGCTATACCTGATGATAAAACCACAATAGTCCGTGGACATTTGTCACTAGGGTCACAGACAATGTGTAAAACCTAGTTATCTCCTACCTCGCCCTAGAATCGGCGAAATTGCGTTTGAACTCCTGTAACCTCACGTATTTGCATCTCACCAGGCCGCCATAGTGTGGGTCACCATGCTGCATTGTTCTTTTTCATATTGAGGATGGTGACCACCACTCTTGGATTCTGCTCATGCTTTCCATTAGCCAGGGCAGAGTCAGTTTGGTTCATACATAAAAAAAAAAAATTAATAACTACTTACGACCGCTTTCTGTGAGGTCGACGTTTCACTCCGGTCGAGCTTTGCCATGTGTGTTGAAGCTCAATCTCTTCAAATATATAATTATAAAATTGAAATAATCTATGTATTCTACAAAAGTGTTATACTATTTGACATCAATAGGGTAGTCTCCACGGGCTATGTATCGCTTCATCTTCTTTTAAGGTTGCCTGGAAGAGATTGCTTTTGGCAATAAGGCCGCCCTTTGTACACTCTGTCTAACATTTTATGTACTCTCTTCTAACTGTAATATTATAGTGTGCAAATAAAGAGTTTTCTTCTTCTTCTTCTTCTTCATCTTCAGGTAATCTCGTCGTTCGCCGAGTGTATAGAAATCTATATCTATAGACAATATCGACGTGATTCTATCGCCGTTTTAGACAGCTACTATGTATATTCTTATATTTACTTTCAGTTAATAACGTATAAAATGTAGACACTCAACTTGTTAACGTAAGTTAAGGTATTACTAGCGCAATAATATCTACTCTGGTTCTCCATTTTTTTGACCGACTGAAAAAGAATCTACATGAGCAAAGGTGTATATCACTTTACGGTCCCGACATTTAATGGATAGACGGTATATTTTATGTAGTAAGAGCGAAGATATTAGTCTGCACTTTGATATTGCATATCAGTTCCTCTTTCTGGAGTGTGACGTTGTACTCAATTACACCAAACTAAAATAGAGTTTGTTTATTTTCATGATCATATAGGATAATTTGAAACCTATATCTATATCTTGTTCTATAAGCTCTGTATAGAGTAACGGCTTTTTTGCGATACCGTCACATATCTAGATTTTTAGAACATTATTGTGCATTTTATGTTAGCCGCCATAGTGTGGGTCAGCTTGCTGTATTGTTGCATTGTCTACATTCGCAATGAGTATGGTGACCACCACTCTTGGATTCTACTTATACTTTCCATCAGATCTACCTGCTGGAAAGCATAAGCAGAATCCAAGAGATATATTGGCAGGGCCATACATAAAAACTAATGGGTCTAAACATAATACAGCAGTGGTGATGTTCAGTACTATCGACGAAAATATGCCAAAACATCATCCAGGAAAGATAAACTGAACTACATAGAAACTGGTGAAGGTCAAACCTCGTAATAAAATTTAGTGCAATATTCAGTTCCGAACGACGCTCGATCTTACAAGTGCAATTAAGGCTAACTACTCCGAAAATACCTTTTATAACATTTTTTATTACGTAAGTCGACTGATCCTGTACAGAACAATGACACAAGCAAACACTGATTAGCATATTACTCATGCTGCACAGTTTTACTAACACGGGAGTCAGAATATCGGAAGCATGGTATAAATTAAGGTATACTAGCATCTGTTACGATCCCACCGATCTAGCTGCTGAATTGAAGTCAGCTCTTTAACTGTTCCTGATATTTTTTTTAATCCTATCAAAGTCCACTGCTAGAAAAAGGCAATTGCACGCCACTTGGTTCGATCCTCGGCTCCTCACATCCAGCTTCTGCCAGCCGTCTTGCGCAAATTTTTGTTGTAGCGCAAATGTACGTTTACCGTTTTTTAGACATCTGTTATTGAATTTTATCATATATTATAGCTGTTACTTCTAGTTTATTATATCCAACACATTGCAAATATCATAAAGCAGTCAGATAAAACCATGTAATGAGTTGCAGCGTTATGCTGAGTCACTTCAGTTTTTCGTACACCAAAGTCGAGCGTAATATATGATGTTTAATATATGTCGGTAATTCCTTTCTATACTGGCTGTGAACTTTAGCAGAATCTGTATTCATTGGGTGTGTTTAATGATATGCCTGATGCGAATAAATATTTTTCTCCATTTCTAACATATTGATGACTATGACGGTAATCTACTTGCTATTGCTGCAAGTTTGAAAACTGAACATTATTGCTTAATTCACTCCAGTTAGGAAAACCAACATCTAAAGAAATTATAATAAAATAATAGTCAGTTTAATATACAAGTTTCGCGTAATTTAATAGAGGTTCCTTTTCAATAACTACTACTAAATCTAAATGTTATGCTTGAGAACATTTCAGGTTAATATAAAAATAATAATTGAATAAGGTATAGTTAGTGATAATTATATATAATTTAAGTACGAACTTCTTAATGTTAGGAACTTATGTCTTAAATTAATTGCCTGGTAAGTGCATTTATAGCGTTAAGTTGTATTCTGTCCCACATTCGCACTCCCACTAAGCTAAAAGCTCCGCAAGACAGTTCAGATGTGATAGTAAACTAAAGTTTGGTACCAGAAACTAAACATTATCATATCTGACATCCAAGCTGCCTTAGCTACTGAGCAATAATAAAATATCATTGCTACTGAGATAACAGGGTTTAACTTTATCAGTTTCATTTAAACCCTGAAATACTGTGTTAACACAGTATTTCAGGGTTTTATGAGTAAAACAGTCAAGTGCTCATACACAGAAACTTAGCTTGTATTCAACTACAATCAAATTTAGAATGTACTTGAGTAGATGGTATAAATTCATAAGTATAAATATCTCTTGCTTTGCTTCGATATATACCGTATAAGATAAACAAATGTTTATATCTTAGTAAGGTATAGTATCTATAGTATAAAGTTAGTAGAGCCACACTGATCTCAGCACGAACGGGCCGGCTCGACCTGGGCGGTACTACTCTCGCACAGGAGATCAGCAAAAATAACAGCATGCGTGCTGTCGTGTTTCGTTGGTGAGTGCGAGACCGGAGGCTTAATGATGCAGAAGCATCTCACTAGTCTACCATGGTACACCATGCTACACTGTTACATTTTCTGCATTCACAGTGGCTATGGTGACCATCACTTTTTAATTCTCCTTATGCTTTCCATCAGGCAGAATAGAGTCTCTTTGGCAAGACCAGACATCAAAAAAAAGTAGCGGCAGTCATGCTTGTGTGTAGTACAAAATCTTCCTTCATACCTGTAAAGTTACCCTATTTCTATTTAATTATCTATCTTACCTAAATTACTCTAAGTACATCATAGTCATTCCATTAGTACATTCAAGTATCACGCATAGGCGCTGTATCACCTTCACTAACAACTATCAACTTCACTAGAAAATAGTCCAAACCCTAGAAATGCAGATTATAATCCTACAATATTTAATTATTGAAAGATTCTTAATATAGAGAATAACCTTCGATTTCTTTGATAGAGCTTCATAAAAAATATTAATTCCGCGAATTGTTAGTACAAACATGAGTCGCCACTGATAAGCGCGAGCTAAACGGTTACAAGAACAATTCTCTTTGTTATTTTCCTTTTAGAAACTACAATTTCAACGACCTACAGTTTGTCTGTTAAAATGTTAAATCTATTATGTAGACAATTTGGATATAAACACTCCTTTCAACAAACGGCCGATTACACAGTATAATAAGTTCCTTCCTAGAATGTTTCCTTCCTATCTTTTGTGTTGAATGTAAGCCAACCATGTATAATGAAATGAAAACATACAGATGTCGAATTCTCTCCTGATTCTCAAAGTTTTTCTATAAATCGAAGAACCCTTGTCCTGGCAATTACACAAAATCTAAATATTTTTGATACAGAAAGTAAGAGTACTAGTAATTGACCATGTACCTATAGTTGACCACTCACGTACAAACCGATAACATAAGAATTCGCGTCATATTTTTAAACTGATTCCATATTTAAAAAACAATGCTGCACTGTGTGTATCAAAGCGTTTCAATTCCACATTTGCCATTTTGCCATATTACACAAGGCCGTCATTTTTATATTGAGTGACGCAGCGTATACATATTCTTTGATTATGTGTACCAATTTCCATAACAATAGCTCTATTTAAATGTAAAATAATGGAACCTGGTGACCTTGTTTATGGTAACTATTTTGATTTTCTTATTTGTTTAGGATCACTTAAGGCAACAAAAGCAAAATAATATTTAAAAAGCCAACATGTGGGATGGTCCATTACTCACTCAAAATTACCATAATTTTCTATTAATAGATTGAAACTGTCAACATATTGTAGTGAATAAATCTATGAAGCTTCAGCCATCATCAGAACCGACAGCTTCTAGCAATACTGTGTTCTGGAATCGTTAGCAGTAGCGTTGCAGGTCACTATTAGAAACGAACTGCCTGACTGAATTGACTTTACTGGCTTTCAATTTGATATCACCTTAACAATTAAACATCGCAGCTGCTAACAGTGTGCTTGAATCAATACTATCAACTAATCTAAGTCAAGTGAACGCCACAATTCCTGATAGAGTGCTCGAAAAGAGCCCAAAAATCCCGAGTGTATCTTAGTCATCTGGACGGTCATTTACTGATGCTAAATAAGGTCATCTACTAGTTTTTACATGGTCATTTTCTAACGGAAATTCATATTTTTTTTTGTTTTCTTTTTTATTTATTCTATAACTGAACAAGAAACACATTGCCCATGTTTAGATAAAATACTTAATCAGAATTGACAAATATAAACTGATTGAAATCGAAATAAAATTCAAGTAAAGCATGAAAAAAGGAAACTTTGCGCTCTTAAGTGGTCATCTACTGTTGCTCTTATATTTAGTAAAAAAATTATACACCATAGTAATAATTAATATTATTTGATGCGTTTTTTGTACTGGTCTGTACTGTGTGAACAGTTTTGTAGCAAAAGTCATAATGATATAATAAACTTTGCCGTACGCAAATCACGTTACAGGACCAACCACATAATTTGCGGCTTTCCATAATGATTGATGTTAATTTGCGGATGTAATTTCCAGCGTCCTCAAACGCTACAAAGTTGGTATAATGAACTTTCAAACAAACATCGTTCTGTATACATTTAACATGTGTACACAACGCCTTGCATGAATGTAAAAGTCTAAAACACATAGTTTTTATTGCAGTTGAAGCTCAGCTATACAAAAAGTGATGGTTTTAATACTTTTAATCGTCTTTTATATGTACTTTGTACAACATTTGCACTTACACATAAGGTAGCAATTAGAGTTGCTAGTTTGTGCAAAAACATATATACATAGGTAGCGCCGTTCGCTCTAGTGGCTCGGCGTTAACAGTAGATTTCAACTGCTTACACTACATCTTCTTCCCGCCCTGCTACCACTCTGCCCTAAACTTAAAAATGGTTGAATAATACACGAATATACAAATAGGAAACTTAAGGTCAATCGAGATTATGTCCATTTTTTAACCAACTTCCTTGTTATATTTTAAAGACAGGCGGATATTTCGTAAACAAAGTTTTCAATTTTATAATCGGTAATTTGAATTAAAGTGCTTTTAATTAAAATGTTGCTGACAGCCTATCATTATAAATGGCACTTAACTTGATTGAATATCAGCATGCCGCTGTAGATAAATACCTTCTTATAACGCAGTATTGATTTAGTATTTTTTTATTAAGTTAATTATGATGAATAATACAAAACTGGCAAATTACACACCAAATTTTATTACGAGAATAATGATAAAAATCATTTTGGTTAATATTTCATGATTTTTAAATAAAGGTCACATTTGGTTTCGTAGCTGCGTTCAAGATGCCTATAAAGGGTTTGAATATTAAAAATGTAGTTCAGAAAAAGTTAGGAAAAAAAATACTTTCCTTTAAGTAAAAATAAATTCCTTCAAGTTTCACAAAATTCATTTAACGTCCTGCGTCGCCTTTCTTCATTTATAAATTAGACTTTGTGTTTGTTGTATGGATTCAGGAATACCCTTGCCTACCATCATTACACTTACACACGCAACCTGATATTTTCTTTTTTTTTGGTTTCTTCAAGATAGGTATAACCTGATAAATTCTCCCTCGCAGTTAATGGCTATCACTCCCAGTTTTTGCATTACTTAATAAATAATAAATAAAATTTTGCCACCCCAAATTTGCACTGTTCATTTATTTTTATCTATTTTCTTTATTGGCTCACCAAAAATTGTTTACTCTGAATTTATAATCAAAAAACAGTTTAAAAGATATCTCAGTCTAGTGTAACAATCACTAACAGATGAGCATCGTAAACACCTTTATCTTATCATAATTAATAGACACATACATTAACATAAATCATTTATCAGTGTAATAGTGTCGTATCGTGCATTTAACTCAATCATACTTTTAAACCAGGTATTTCTAATTTCTGTTCAAATCTCGTGCAATACGATCGGTAACCCACCTTACTGTATATGAATACAGTCACTTTGTCGCTGTATCCTTCCAGTAACACTTATATATTTTTTGTTCAAACATACCAAATAGGTTTGCAACATGTCGCGTTGTAAAGTATCATATGCCAATGACGTCTGCCACCGCCTTATTTATGTAACGGTGTCGTGCATTCTAATGACAGGTTGATTGTTTGTTAATTTACCTACACCAATCAGTGTGTCTCAAACTGTCAGATGGTTACTCAGTCTCGAAACTAAAATGTTTTGTTGTGTTTCACCCAAAGAAGCGTCGTGTTCTGAAGATTCGGATTTAGGAGACGAATTGAGTAAGTCAAAGTGTCTTTATTTCTAAAAATAACATTTATGAGACGTCATGGAATCTTAAAGAATTTTGGTCGTTAGCCTTTTCAAATTGTTTGAAGGAAAATATGAAATAAGGTCACGAAGCAGGTGCTAGTTACACGTGAAAATATTAAAACATATTTTGTTTTAATTTCAATAAATGGAACACAACGACATCTGTGGCGCGTAATAATTTCTTTGGCATAAAGTTTTTTAATATCATTTGGAAAGTTTTATTGTTAAGAAATTGTTGAATGACAAAATATTTATTTTTTATTTTTTTATGTTTGGATCTCAGTTTTTACACGCTTTTTATTAGCTTCACCTCCATGCTTGTATGTATTTTTGTTTGTAACGGACTCCTGTGAACTTGATTTTGACCCATTATAAACGGTCAGATTTCATTTAAACTTAGTAGACTCATCGAGAACCGATGATAATACAATTATTTAAAAAAAAAATAGTTTAAATACAAAAAAAAACAGGCTTTCATAAATAAACCAAACTTCAAAGAAGAAAATGTTTTTTTAATAATTCAAATTAAATATAGAGTTATAAGCTAAATAAATTATTTTAACGTTATAAAGCGTGGGAATGCTTTCTAAAAATATTTCGATAATCGATAATTGCCCCACGCTTTTTTGCATTAAAATAATTTTTCTCAGTTATTTTAAGATGGGCATTTATAGTTCAGCATGCCTGTTGGTCTAGTGGTGCGGCGTCAATCCTGAGAAATAATAACGGGGACCTGAAATAACATAGTCCGGGTCCTCCTTAGAGCAGAGCACCTGAGACCAGCTGTCAGGGTCCCCGAAGTGATTTTAAAAAAAAAGGCCAGATAGTATATTTACGAAAATACACACACACAGTTACAGTTAGTGAAACTCAAAACAATCAGAATCAAGAGGGTATACTAAGCTTTAGTTTTATTTTCGTTTTTCCATCAAAATAATTAAAGGGTGTAGAGAGGCACTAAATACAGTACTATTAAAAAAATTTTTTGGTCATTTTTTGTTTATTAACAAGTGGTGGGGTGTTATTTCAAAATTCGAGATTATGTTTCACACAACCACGCTTTTTTAGGCATTTTCACACTACATTTTTTTACTTTAATTAAAAACTTTATGTAACTATGAAATAAAATCATTAATTAATGGTAAGGTTCATTCTAAAGCCTTGGAGCTATACAACCTTCTGTCAGGAATTGTTAAACGACCAACTTATCTTAAACCCCAAAAGGCTTTTAAAAGATTACTGAGTAACAGGCGTTAATTGATGTTTTCTATTGTACGAGCTTCGACCTACTTTCCACTACATAAATAGGTTTTTGATAGGCACTTAGTTAAGTACTCGCGAAACATATGCTCTACATAATTATGTTAGCGGGAATTACCGTGCTCACGACTGGTGAACACACACTTTATGTCAGTTAGCCTGTTGCTACAGCTAGTGGAAACTCAATAGATTGTCAACGGAATAGTTTTGCACTTATCATATATCTGTCACTGAATCGATACTGATAGAAACGTTGTCGATATCTGAGCCACTGCCATTCCATTGCCACTCTGAAAGGACTGTGAATTAAAGTTAAAAGAATACCGATATTTCAACTGACATCAAAAACATCTCGATAGAGAGTTTATGGAGTGACCAATGACTTTTACGTCAACATAAAATAGCGGAATAGGCATGATGATAGTAACCAAGAACCACTAAAATTATATGTTTATCTGATGAAATGGGTTTCATAGAGTATAGAAATCATAGAATATTTATTTTCATATTTAGTGCGAGATTGATAGTTAATTAACAAATATAAAACTACAAAATACCGCAATCCGCCATGTTAAATTGAAACCAATCGGAGCGAGTTACGTCACCTATGTATAAAGCTCACTTTGTTCGGTTATAATCGACGATCACTTAATGTTTTTAAGAGCTATAATTGAAACTGGTTGACAAATGATGATGTTGCGTCTTACACAAACAGACGCCATGACACCACCGAGCGTTTTCTAGTAAAGTTTAAACTTAAAATTTAAATTGCAATTTGTTCCTACTAAAACTTTATTTTTTGTAGAAATATAACTATTTTTGTAGAAATATAACATCCAAACATCCTGAAACCTAGCCTTTTGAGGCCCTGGTCGAAATATTTGGTCTTTCAAAGGATATGCGCGATAGTTTTTAAGTCAGTTAATACATACTTTGGTTATCAATGCCTAAGAAGCTCTGGAAACAGCAGCAAATTAATTTATATAGATTATGTTTTGTATTTTCTATGTGCAAAGCGTTTCTGGCATTCAAATAGTAAATTATTACATTCTTTATGTATGCTTAGCATCTCTGCAGCCAGCGCTGCATTGCTGCCATTAAATAAACTACAAGATGGAAAACTGAAACGTTTTCCCATGGGCCCGGACCTCATCTCCATTTACGTAATGAAGTTAAGGTGGTATTTTGTTTTACTGTAAAAAGTCTCTCAAAAACATGTAATTTGTTTGAAATTTCTTGTGTACTATGAGTTCATGGAACTTTAAAAAATAAGTGATTTATATTTTATCATTGCTAACTCCTGTAACTTATTATTGGAATTCTTACATTTCTTAAAATATCTTTATTTGTGTGGGTTTTGTAATAACACGAATGATATTTAATGTTTCTCCTATTCTCATATATATTTATTGTTTCGTAAACAACATTTCTGAAATATTTGACTACATCACTAGAATCTTCTTGTTCTTGAGAGCAGCTACTCATTTGTGTTCTCACCTCAAAACATCATAAAAATGATAATTAAAAAATGTTTTCACATAAAACATGCTCAAAACCTACCATACCATTACAAATAACAAGATTAATTTGTAAATTTAACATTAGCGATTAAGAATTCATGTTATGAAATTACAACACCTCTTGGTGTCCATTTAATTACAACTGCATAATGCTGAAGCGCTAATAAACAATTCAATAAATTAACATTAAATGTTGAAATTAATATTACAAACAGAAAATTTACATTCATCATTTCGGAGAATCTGAAGTGTAAAATATTAAAAAATATCTATTAGCATCGATTGCGTGACACCTAAGGGCAATAACCCGCACTTACATCCATTTGTAAAGTAAAGCTCCTTTTCCGTGAATTGTAAAGGTTTGTACAACTCCATACATACTATCAAGTGACTGAAATGTTTGTATCGAAACGGGGCCTTTTATTTGGTTCAATTGTTCTTGCTATTATTTAGTAAAACTATGATGTACTGAGTAACGCTCTTTTCGCATTTACCTGGTATAAAATGTTGAATTAATATAGTCTGCCAATAAAATTAAAATATTTAGTAATTATATATAATATTCTAAAGTTAAATTACATACATATTTATGAAATATTTGTTTTGCTATTTTAGTAAACAGCTTCAATTGTTTTAATAAACTTTGGGACAGTGAAATATCCACCCTTTTCCTTTAGAATAAGAGTACATTTTAAATATTATAAGACAGACTAGACTCTTCTTATCTAAACGTTTTCAAGAGAGTTGCGATGAGTGAGAACTCAAGTGACGACTATTTGTTATCACTGCGGTTAAGCTGATACTTCAAAATAAAATTTATCGCCAACAAAGGTTTGCAGAATCATATAATTTTATAGAATCGAATTTAAAAGTTTATTATCGTTGATATCCAGACATATCACAGTAAAGTATTCTGTTTTAGAATAATAGAGGATGTTTAAGAGTTTTATAGATAACTTTTTAAACTTTGAAGATATCAAAAAGCATCACACACTCATGGGATATCATCTCAAAAGTATAGAAGATGGGTTTTTGACGCCCAAACTTTGCCGACAGTAATTTTAGTTGCATTGAAGTAAATAGGGGCTTGTCTATTGCCATTTAATAGACACATAGATTTCTGAATAAATAAACTGATATCCTTCTTAATATATTTTATAGGACAGTTTCCAAATAATCACAAATTTTAACAAATAAAAACCGACTTCAAGAACTAGACAATGGGACTACACGGGTGGTTGTGTGAATGATGTTTAAATAAAAAAGAATCATCAAAATTGGTTCACCCAGTCGAAATTGATGATGTCAGAAACATAAAAAAAACAATCGAATTGAGAACCTCCTCCTTTTTTGAAATTGGTAAAAAATATACTCTCAATTTGGTGGTTAATACAACCCGCACTTGGCCAGCGTAGGGACGTATGGCCTTAACCCTCTCCTGAGAGGAAACCCGAGCACAGCAGTGGGACATTATGGGTTGTTGATGATGACATTGTAATCATAACTAACAATAATAATAATAAATATTTCGGACTTCTAACTCACAACGCCATCTAGTCTCAAGCTAAGCAGAGCTTGTATTATGGATACTAAGACCACTGATAGAAATATATATACTTTTTTTGTTAATACATATATACATAGAAAATACCCAAACATCGAAACAAATATTTGCAGATCATATAAACATTTGGTCCGACCCACGAACCGAACCCGAGACCTCAAGCACAGCATAAGCTACCACTACGCCACCGAGGCAGTACAATAATTTAAGTCAGTCAAATTTTATATAAAATAATCCTCCTCCTCGTGTTGCTGTCCTTTATTCTGAAGGTCGTGACCCCTTTAACTTAAGCAGTGTGGTCTTGAATACAGCAAAGCCAATCGCAATTCGTGTGAAGAAGAAGAATATCTTTTACAGTTCTTATTTCTTTATGACATTAAAGACAGGTTTAAAAATCTTGGTTAAAACCCCATATAATACTTTCTAAAACCTGAAAACTTCGGCAGCTTACGAATCCTTTTAAATTTAATATCGCGTCAGTTTCGCATTATCTACAATTTCAAAGCAAATCTTTGTACTGAATTGAAAGCCCTAATTTGTATTCAGCTGTGGGAATCCGGGCTATCTCAAAATCCTACAGTAGATCATAACTTAATTAACTTTAAACTTTCGAGTTTATTGCTATTTCTGGCGCTGGCAAGCATAGACTCCTTTCATTTATTATAGACGATATACACTTCTATTCACTACAGTAAATAGGCCCTTATTAGCCGAATACGAGGCCCAAGGGAAGGGTAATAGTTTTGGCGGTCCATGTATGTTACTATTTTCCACCGTAGCACCTATATTCAACCGATTTTAGTGAATGTTTTGTACATAGGATCAAAATTATAGCCAGGATAACATAGGCAACACTTTCAAAGAAAAACTTAATTCTTTTAAGTCAATTTCAATTCAGGTTGAACACTAGTATAACCCAACAAGAAAAATTTTGATAAAGTACTAAGAACTACGTACGACTATGAAAATATTTAAATATATTGATTATTCTTAGATTGATTATTCTTAGACTAGGAACAATTTTATCAGTGCAATTCTAATTATCCTACTAATATTAGTTGATTTTGAGAAAATATTCCAAGTAAGAAAAAAAAACTTCAAAAAAACGAGCAAAAGCTTCTCAATTCTAATGTTTTATAGCACGCTACTTTATTACTGCATTTGTAAATCCATTACATTGTTTTCAAATTAAATTGATTATTCTAAAGATGACCGACTTGTTAATCGCAAGAAGGTTTGAAAGTAATACACCTCAAAAAATAAAACGTAATCTTTCTGTTCAATTGTATAAAATGGTATTCATAGCCTATTGAATGATTTAAACGGTAAAATAGTAACAAAGAACCGTTTCTGAGGTTATTTTCTTAATGTAGTTATAATACTAATATACCATATATATAAACTATACTATACTAAAATTATAAATCTGAAAGTAACTGTCTGTCTGTTACACATTCACGGCTAAACTGCTGCACCGATTTCAATGAAATTTGGCATGGAGATTCATTTTTGAATGTGTGTGTGTTCACTTTGAATCTTGAGGGAGGACAAAAGCCGAGGCCTGAAGTAGCCCATACACACATGTGTGGGCGTATTTTGTATGTACTAAGTGTCTAAGTGTACTAAATGTAAGTATGACACTTCTAGTAATCCTAATCTGGTAACAATTAAATTGACTTGGAAACTGCTTAATTGGACTGCTATTTATAGCAGTAGGAATTGGGTCAAAGCGGTGTTAGAGCTATCAGTTTAACCAACCGTTTTTCGTAGATTATTCAAATTTGCTTTCGAGCCGTTTCATTTCCAATATTACATTTAACTCTAGCTGTAGTCGGAAAGTATCATTCATTTTGTCAATGGATTAGAACGGCCCTGAACGTCTCCAGATTATCGTTTTTAGTAGTGTTTTAGTTGTTTACAACGAAACGTAAACTACTTTACGCTAACTGTTATAGGTTTTTTTTCAGCTTTTTTTTGTCCTTAAAATAGAGTGTATTGGTGTACTCTTTATACAGGGTAAAAATAAAAACCCTGCCTTAGTTTTTATACGGATGAAAAGTCAAGCAGAAATATGTGCTAAATCTGGAATAGTAATCGTTTCATTCACAGCAACAGGTATACTAATAATATAAAGAAGCTTAAGGGCCAACTTTAGAGACTTTCAACGAAAAATATGTAATATTAATGTCAAAATTTAGCTAATTTGTTTCGTAGTTGGAATTCATATTAATCATCCGTCAATCTCTTCATTTCTAGAAGTCTTTTTCACGTAGTTCATGCATATACCTATGCTAGACTTTGCTCACGGCCCCACCCGCGTGAATATGGGATATATGACTCTGATTTATAAGCTATATTACCGTAAAGTTTTACAAAAAGCCGATCAGTATTTTTTGCGTAAAAGAGTACTAACATTATCCTTATAAAATTAGTGAGAAATATGTCCTCACAAATTTTCACGTTGCATATTTCTAGTAGGGTAGCAGACTATTAGATTTACGAACATTGTGGTGTTTGTGTGTAGATTTACGAATAGTAAGTGACGTAGACTAAAATACACATGTATATAAAGCTTCAACGTATATATTTGTCGGTACACTCATGTGGTTCAACTCGAGCGGCCAAATTGCTCGTTAGTTCCGTTTCCTCCACGACTTTGAGAGCTTCGCTTCGCAACGCACGTTTTTGTTTCGCTATATTTTTACGACTGTCTAATACAGTAAACGTTGAAAGCTTCTTATTTAGATGTAACGTATTTATAAAGAATATGTTTCGAATATACTGATGTGTTTTATTCAGTCTTATTGATGCTTTCGTTTTGCTTCGTGTATTTATATGTTGGGCTTGAAATGAAAAGGTACATTATTCGGGTAAAAGATCAATCGGTATTATATTCAAAAGCATATTTGGAATAATATTATCTTAGCTACATTTTTGTTAGTTTGTGTTTATGCAGCGCTGTATTTGTAATACCAACTTGACGATGGCCTAAAGAAGGGAAACGTCAAAAGTACCTGAAGCTTGGTTCAATCAATAAAGAAAACAAAAATCAATGAAGAAAACTCAGTAGAAAGTACCGAGATGTCTGTTTACCGTAAATGGAGAGTAGAGTCGGCTTATGTTTTGTATAAAATGCTCTAAACCTGGCGATGTAAAGTTATTCTTTATGTAGCAACTCCACCCTACATTAGTTACCATAAGATCCTAAATATAGTCAACGTCATCTTCCCTTGTTGTCTTAAGGCTATTGATTTTTGCTTGACACGATGCTTATAGTCGTCGGGGGATGGCTTTCGTGAAAGTGCGTCAGCATTCACTACAGCGTAATGTTTCGAAGTCGTATTCCTGAAGTTGTTCAATCCTCCTGGCAACTTGACCTTCTCGGCTCTTGATTTCTTGATTTGCTGAAGTGCTGTAACACAAACTAGCAAATTGATAATTTTAGTATTATTAGTTTTATAATGAATAAATATATGAACGTAGTAATAGAGCCATAAAGGCTACCTTTGAGCTACGATAATTTCAGCACGAACGGGCCGGCTCGACCGGTACGGGTACTACCCTCGGTACTTACTATTAAAAAGACATCATGCGTGCTGTCATGTTTCGTTGGTGAGTGCGATACCGTAGGTTTAACGATGCAGAGCATCACTAGGCCAAATTGTGGGTCAGTATGGTGACCACTGCTCTTGGATTCTGCTTATAATTTCCATTAGGCAGAGTAAAACTCTCTTCACTTTGGCAGGCGAACCAGCATCACACCAGACAACATTAGCTCCGTAAAACAACTCATTTTAGAGGACCGTTGGATGAATGTTCAAGACATTTCGACTTTCGCATTAGTATTGGTAGTGTAAAGTCTGTCATCCGCGAATACCTTCAATATCGCCAAATAAAGGCGCGATGGGTTCCTAAACTGTTGAACTTAGAGCAAAAATTTGCAGCGCGTCTCACCCTCTACATAATATCAGAATTAGGGTGAAAGGTACTGCAACACCCCTCTACAGTCCGGATTTAACACCCTTCGACTACCACATGTTTCCACCACTGACAGAAGCCCTCGGAAGTCAAAGATTCAGCACCGACTGTCCCAGTTGCCCCAGGAATTCTTCGATACCCACATCAAAAATCTTCCAGAAAGGTGGGCAAAATGCGTAACTAATGAGGGGAACTACCAAGAAAAACTGTAAGTAAACATGTCAGAGCATTTGACTCGATCATATTTGAACCGCCCTCGTACATTTTCTTTTCAATACAACCTTAACTTGCCTGCCTTAAAATTCCAGTGTTTGGTGGCAATAGTCTTGTCCCCTATAATAAAGGAGAAATTAAGTTTTAGTTAACATTATTTATATGATAATACACATCTGCCTAATCTATTGGAAATTTGGTTCTTGAACGTGTAAAGTACAAAAATGGGCAATCAGAAAAAAAATTAAAAAATTTTGTAACTCGTGTATATTGCGACAATAAGATTCCCAGTACCAGTTATATGATTAAATCAACTTGCAGAATAACCTATTGAGAAACGGATTTTCCGATTTCGTTTTCCTAATTCAAGGGTCAATTGGAGGATTTAGATCCAAATTCATCCCATTTGACCCTCCAAAGTGACTTGTTGAGAAGATTGGTTGAGAATGATGTATGATGTGTTATAAATAAGTTTAAGCATGAGATTATAACCTTCATTTGCCCCTCAGTAGAACATCTATTGTCTAAACTATATCTCAGTTTGACATTCATGCTTAGCTAGCGACCCGGCCTAACTTCCCACGGCTTTGAAATTCAGGTGCATATATCATATATTTAAACCTTCCTCGTAAAAACTCTATTTATTGCTGAAACTGCATTATAATCCGTTGAGAAGTTTAAAGACCTAAGCAAACAGACAGTGAAAGCGACTTTATTTTATACTATGTAGATTATGAAATTGACGAATTATGATTCAATAATTTTGGTACGAAACAAAACATAATAAAATAGTAATAATGAAAACTTCATTGACAGTTTAGAAATATTGCAAAACATGGGTAAAATAGTTTCTACATTGTAAAATAATTAACATGTTACAATGATTGTGGGTGCAGTTCTGATCTCCGAAATAGGTAACGTTATACTGTTTGTAAAACGCCGTAGAGGCGCTCATAGGCCAGTTGCACTCGGTGATTAGAAACAATCACCGAGGGTAAGCAACAACAGCGCGGTCGGTACCTGGATGGGTGACCGCTGGTGACATGTTACCATAAACGTCTCCGTGATTCGGAGATCACGTTAAGCAGTCGGTCCCGGTTGTTATCGTATGATAACAGTCGTGAAGCTTATTTGGAGGCCTTCGGGCGGCTTAAAAACATCCAACGGTAAGATTACGTAGCAACAACGTAGTCTTGACAGTCCCCAACCTGCCAGCGTGGGGACATATGGTCTTAACCCTTGCCTGAGAGGAGACCCTGGGGGCATTATGGGTTTACAATAATTTTTGTAATATGCATAATTATTCACTCTAACATATTTTAGACTGATATCCTACGTTTGAAAATGTTTGTTTTACATATCTAATTCTTAGAACGGCTGTATAAAATAGGGAGATACTTCAAAACCCAGCTATTTATTTTGTGGTAACATCTGTGTGTAATGAGATTAATTGTATCTTTAATTCAATTATAAAGCCATCATCATTAAGGCTTGCGGGGAGGGGAGAACGATAGAGGGAGGTGGAACTGAAGGTACCGAAGATTTAAGTTCTGAGAAAGTGACGTTTACAGTTTAGGTACATTGCTATTTTAAGCTCAGCTTCTGTAAGTGAACTGTCTGAAACAAATGTTTTCGTAATACCATTAAGAAAGCATTCAGTATCATTTGATTTTACTGAAATATGTCTAGTGCCATCTTATTTATGAGATATTCATTTTAAGCAAACAATAATTCGATTTTGGCTAATGGACTTAATGTTTTTAAGGCTTGCATGCGTATTAAGTGCATCTTAGTATTAAGTATTTACTACAAGTTAAAGGTATTAAATATTCATTTTAAAAAATTATATTTGTGAATTACGATGTACAAAAACAGTTTTCCAATTACCGCAGTCTGATGGAATAAGAGTTACAAAGTGTATTCAACAGACAACTTTCAAACTTAATTTTCATTTTCGTAAACAATAATATGATAGAAGTTATGTAGGACATCATTAAATTCAACAAATAAAAAAATATCGTAGACGAATTTGTGCCAAAAAGGTTCGCAAGTCTGTAATATAAACTATATTAATCATCGATTACTAAAACGTATAATAACACCATAAAACTGGATTGGCCTAGCAGATAAAACTAACCATAATATCTGAAATTATACTATTCACCTTACTTTGGGAAAATGAGGCGTTTTTTTCCGTGTATAAAAAAGTGGGTGACTCATATCGAGTAAACAAATTATTATGAGAAAGGACCGAAGGCGCCTTGTTTCTTGGGGACATAACAAGTAAACTGTTATTTTATGCCAACCAAATTTCAACAGCCTTGCAAAAAAATAATAATTCAACCAAAAAGTAGCTGGTATTAATTAATCTGGCGTTAAGGTTGCCCACACTCAATATACATGAAATTTAAATATTTGGATAAAATAAGAAAAGGTTTCAAAAACTATAACTCCACTACGTAGAAACTTTTGATTGAAATTTATGTAACCAATGTCACCCGGGCCATTCATTAAAATAGGTTCAGTAATTCAAGCGCTACGGTGGAAGATACAAACATAAGAAGACTGCTAACCTGTTACCTTTCATTTTGGGTTCACTGTAGTTGGGTGAAAAATAAACACTTGACACATAGTAGCTTTCATCTATATCCTTATAATCACAAGAAGTACAGGTTCGATTTCAAATTTTTTTTAGTGTTAAATAGTCCATTTACAGAAGAAGGCTATATATCATCACGCTAAGACCAAAAAAAGCGGAGTATCAATGAAATATGTTGCAAAAACGGGAGGAAATTATTACTTTTGAGAGGTTCCGTTGCGTGCGCTGCGTAAACGGTTAAAGTTCTACAAATATAATGTATTTGAAAATTCTTCTTCATCTTTTGATGAAATGGCAAACAGCTAATAAGCTATTTCTGCCAAAGTCAAGGGCTTAAAGTCTTCGAGTCTTCAAGTCTTAGTCGAGTTGAAAATAATGATAAAAACTATAAGAAATGTGGATGAGGTGAAATGGGGACCGTCTTTCCGTATTTAAGAATTAATCCCATTTAAAACAACTGAAAAAGGTATGGGACAGCATATGTCAATATTTTCAAGTTGGCTCACTATACTCATTTTTATGGTAACCACGCTTTATAACATCACACTACGTGCAATAGGGGACGCAGACGAGGTTGTGGTGGTCAGCTAGTGTTTCATATAGTTGCCAGTATTAATAATTCATTTCTGTACAATTTTATACTGTAATGGTACTGTAATAAAATAAAAAGAAATAAATAGACCTCACACCACTTCTATATCTATAAAATAAATCACAAAAATATATATCTGCGCTATATGCGCATAACTTTCGATCGACTGCACCAAATTGGATAGTTCTTTTTTATGTGTTTGTTACTCACAGGACAAGGTTTGTGCAGAAAAAATAAAATGTGTTATATTTTCTTAGTCCGCTTAGCCGTATACATTTTGGTCCTGCGAGAATTCAACACGGGCTTACTAAAACAAGTTTTTCGGTATTTCCCAAAAATGAATATGGCGATATGGAGTTTTTTATTATTATGAACTTCTCATCTTCGTTATTGTAGTCTTTTAAAAAAAAGTATTTATGAGAGGAATTTTAAGATATCTTAAAGACTCACAACATAATCTACTGAAGCATCATTACCGTTATCGAATTTATGTTTGTAATACTTTAAAATCTTTATAATCTCGAACATCACAGTAAAAAGTAACGGCTACCATTTTCTCCTACTAAAATTTACGACATTACACTTCTGAACAAATGTTTTTATTTGATTTTGAGACTAGGTCCAATCTAGCCTCTAATATATGTACCAGAAAGACAACAAAAATTACAGCTTAAAATTCTACAGGTATTTTAGAAAAATTCTTTGACTGTAAATATATCTTAATAAATGCTATTATACGTGCAAGTACCCAGCAATTATTCTTATAAATAACATGAAAAAACTAAACTTGATTGCTATAACATCAAAGTCTTTTATGTAATATCATTTTCCTTTTAATAGGTAATTATTATACACACAATATTTGTTTGTTTCTTGTGTATTGTATCTCTAGCAATAGGTACTACTAAATTACTATACGCCTCCTTTTCATATATTTTTCTGAAACAAATTTCTCTTAACAACAAAACAAAAATTGTTGAGAAATATTTCGATGATTATTGCATTCTTTTAACAGTCAAGAACGCTGACGAATTCGTACATATAAAATTACAATTGAATAAGATACGCACCCTTAAACTTGAACGAATTATTTACATTCCTTGCGCGGTTTGTTTAAATCTAATATAATGGGTAGTACTAAAACAAAGGAATTCCGAACCAGTAGGTTTAACATAATGTTGAATATCAGCTGTTCAGGAAGCCTTATTCTAACGAGGTACTTCAGTAATCCTGTGTTTTATATATATTTATAATAAAATAATATCATTGGTAAAATCACTTGGCATTTCTAGCGCTAACCCTTAGTTTTCAGCGTTTTAATTAAAATTGTTTTGTATGTTACTTTAATTTACATTTCCACTGTACATTTTCATGCGTCCGTCTCGTCTAAAACATCTTTTCTATTGGACGTTGTAAAACTAAATTGTACTGTTAACTGGAACTTTTTATATATTACGTACGTCATTTACTTACTTCATATTTTTATAATAACATCCAATGTTGCATTTTAGATATGGTATAGATGTTGGATACAATATTTAAGTGAATGGTAAAACCCCTGTCAGTCATTGTACCTTTTGGGCATCAATCTAAGGTCCAAATTTCTAAGGTGACCTTGTGTCCAAGCTTCCGTACCACTTGTGAATTTAGATTTGTATCCAATTCGCTAGGCTCTAGTTTACAATTAGTTCACAGAAGCACTTTATGATGGTTTAATTGCTTTTTTTAAGCAACCAGCCTTTTTTTTACTCCTTAGTGAAGAGACCGTTGTTGAACTTGTTATATAGAAACTAAACATAATTTTTAGATGAATACCTTAATCAATACGAATTTTTCTAACACAGTAATCATGTGACGCTAACGTAAGTACATGTATGCAGCAGTTGATTCTTAACTTTACCATTCTGCGCTTTTTCTTCATATTAACACTAAGCGCTCCTAATTTCCGGCCTTTAAGTTCTCGAACGAATACGTTCAACGAATCAATAACTATAGATACTAGTACTAATACCAGTATAACTAATAGATTATCTGTATGCTTTCTGCCTCGCACAACAAAACTGTGTAATAAACTGTCGCCTGCGGTATTCCCGGACCAATACGACGTTCAAACCTTCAGGAAAAGAGCGTACTCCTTCTTAAAAGCTCGGCAACGCACTTGTGACGTCTATGATAATGCGGGTGTCCATGGGCAGCGCTAATCGCTTACCATCAGGCGAAACGTCTGCTCGTTTGAAACCTATATCATAAAGGAGAACTAATGCTTCGTAATCTAGGAGAAACAGGAGTTGAAATTATACAATTTTCCAGTTTTATAACAGTGAAATCAGCTTCAAAGACACAATAATTGCACTCGCAGTTTGTAGTTAGCCCAATTCAAATATTATCTTGTGAAAAGGACTTAGTGCTTTGATAGATTATGCAACAAAGACTAAGTGCTTTGATAGATTATGCAACATAGACTAAAAGCTCCTGACTGACGGTCCTTTGTCTCCGTTACCAATGGACAGTCTGTTGTTAAGACACGTTCTTAATTAATATCCTTTCGACTGTCAACACGCGAACCTAGTAGAAGATTCTTAAATAGTTATAGACGGTATTAAGTCAGCTTTGAAATTGAAATAGTATTTAAGAGTTTCAAATTTCAAAAGCTATGATTTTATTTTGATTTTATTTGAAGCGTGTTTAAGTAAGATCATTATCATCGGGGGAATGATCAGCTTATAGATTTTCGATGTGACCTTTATGTGGAATATAATGAGAGATGGTTGCATTTTGTATCAGTTAGATGAGTGATGTTTAAGCATACTAGCGTATAAATAATTAATTGTATATTATAAACAGGTATATGGATACTTTTTGTTTGATAATAATAAATACAAAGTAAAATACATGTCTAGAAGGGGTAAAAACCACAACCAGCCATGTGTCTCATTGTTTTGGTACTATGTAGAAAGCACACAACTGAAATAATACTTTTAATATTTTAATTATTATCATATCATCAAGTTCATTGCAAGAAAGGGAATACACCAAATCCTAAACATCCCTACGATTAAAGGAGTGATCAACAGACATAGCTCCCGCTACAAATCACGACTACTGAAACATCCAAACCAACTCGCACGACAGCTCAGTGTTCCTGAAACAGCTCGTCGACTAAAGACACAACGAGACATATTTGACTAGTAGGGTCGCTAATAACTAGCTGACCTTATGAAATAAGGGGTGTGCTCCGCTGGGAGTTTTCACACTCTAAAACACATGCCTACTACACCACATCTGCTCATAGTCCAGTCAAACTGATTGCAGGATACACTAGAAAAAAAAGTGGTCAAGTAAAACTTTTTGAAAATGTTTTGTAACAACACCTAACATAAATAGAAATCATTCCTTAAATTTTATATCAGTATTTGAATGAT
The DNA here is from genome assembly GCA_003709505.1 of Hyphantria cunea. Taxonomy (NCBI): domain Eukaryota; kingdom Metazoa; phylum Arthropoda; class Insecta; order Lepidoptera; family Erebidae; genus Hyphantria; species Hyphantria cunea. Next base: position 243,183 of record PKRV01000125.1, read on the forward strand.
ATTAAACATCATATCGCGTGAATACCAATTATGTTAAATAAAAAATGATCTACCTAATCATAACACTTTGTTTTTCCAATTGAAAAGCGTAAACATAATTGATATAAAGTTTGACATTTATTATGTATATAAAACTATTTTTTTGTTTGATTATTTCAGATAATTTATCTAAGACATTGTCCTGTGTCTGTTGTACGATTTTTTTTACAAATCTCGTACATCTTCTTAGCCTTTATTATTACCAAGATTATTTGGGGTTGGCTACAGTTCAACCGGTTTTACGTTAATATTATTATATCACTTTTTTAAAGAAGTGACTGGTATCGGATCTCTTCAACCCTAAGGGGGAACTCAATTCGAAGGTTGCCCCTCGTAGAGCACGTTAAACCGTTGATCTCTATTGTCAAGGACGTCTATGGCAATCCCTGAAATATACTGACAACTAATTTAACTTTTGAATTCAGTTGGCCCCCAACGGAGGTCCCGTGCCAGTCATTCGAAAATCGATCGAACCAATAGCCAACCCCAAATAATCTTGGGATTAATAATGACTAGGAAGAAGACATATTTTCAAGGAAGGAACGAGAAAACGTTCCTACTATTAAGTCTTTACTGAAATCAACTTAAAAAACTTTTGAAAAGCACTCCCAGCGAATACACGGTAACAATATGTAAGTACTGAAACTTGAACTAGCTTGTATAGATGATCGCTACACTGGTACGTTGGTAAACTTAGTTGGTACCTACATACTAGTTTGAAACTAAGTCAATCAATATGCAGTCTAGATACTCTCAAACAGTTGCAGATATCTAACGTTATACAACATTGCAACCATTCAAATGATTCTTTAATATACTAAGTATATATTATGTTTACTTTCGCTTCGCTAGCAAACATGAAGTGGAAAGTGTCAGTGTCCCGTTTTTTAATTTTAGCTGCCATAATGACTGCTCTGTCTGATAGAAAGCGTAAGCAGAATCCAGGAATGGTGGTCACCATCCTCAAGGCGAATAGGGACAATGCAGCGTGGTAACCCACACTATGACGTCTTGGTGAGATGCTGTTTCACGCTCCGCTTGAAGGACCCGGGTTCATGGTGGGAGGGAAACACGTATGCTGGTAGTGAGTTTCAAGTTTTGACCGCTCGACAAAGGAAGTAAGAACCGAAGCGGTGAGTACGAGAGCGAATATCTACCACTCTGAATCGGTGACTTTCAAGGCCGGATCGTGTTGTCCTGTAGAGGAAATGAGAAGAACATCTGACTTCAAAATGGAGGTTCTCAATTCGACTGTCTTTTTACCCGACTACAACGAAGTAAAGAACTTGTAATATTTTTAGTAATATATGTATCTACGTATGAACCTATTTTAATGAATGAGATCAATAGATTCTTAATAATGGCCGGGGTGTCATAGGCTATATATATATATATTTTTTTACGTAGTCGAGTTACAGTTGTTAAAGGCATTTTCTTTTTTTAAGTAATTAAAAATCTTACCCACGCTCATAGTTAACAATTTACTGGACGCTATCAATCATTGAATTATAAATATAGCATAGTGCGTCAATAGTAATTGTAGGTGTTGATTTTTATCCTTATACTTCAATCATAATTAATTACATTAGTACTAATTCTTGTTTTTTTTTTGGCTTTACTACGTGTGATTTATGTTTGAAAAGCGACAAGTGCGTGTCAGACCACGCTTACAGTTTCGTAGTCTTTTTCGTAGTTCAAGTTTTTTGTTCCAATTTTTCCAAGTGTGTTTTCAAATTTAGGCCTCTATAACTCTTGAACTAACAAAGTAATCTAAGCTGTTATATTTTTCCTTCAAAGTTCATCACAAGGACTACCATCATGATTTTTTTTCCAAATTTTTCAGCTTTCGAAGGGGAAGTACCCAAAAAAAATTTTTTTCGTGATTTTATTTCAATACTTTTTCGACATGGTAAATACATATATTTATGCAAACTTCTTCTTTCTAACACTAACCGTTTAAAACGTGAGCCGAAAACATGACGCAACTATATGGATACCGAAACGTGAACCACGAAACCCTAAAAAATTAAAATAAACTTCACTGAAATTCAAAAATATTATAATTTTGTTCTAACTGTCGTCAATAAAATTGTTCCGTTCTGTAAGACGGTTGAACAGCAGGCTCAATATTAAATTGAAAATTTAGGAAACACATGGACAAACATAGAATATTTAAAGAAAAACTATGTATGACCATCGATACTGTATTTTTTCTTTTTATAGGGCTGTAGTAATCATCATCATCATCATCATCATCATCAGCCTACCACAGTCGACTACTGAACATAGGCCTCTCTGTTGCATACACGTTGTAGTAATCTATATATATATGGTTGTCTGTATGTCCTTTATAGAATCGTAAACTATGCATTTGATCGTGTCATGATCTTCAGCGAAGTGTTGTGCATGAGCTCACAAAGGTTTCTGAGTTGGTACGACCAGCTTTGCCCCGTGGCGTTGTTTGCTGTTGTTGTTAGCTAGTATATCATAAAAATAGAAATAATTTAACAGTGATCCGGTAAACACTACTTTCTTTTATATATAATTTTATTTTATTTTTTTAACTTTATATTTTTTTTATATTTAAGCTGCCAAAATGACTCTGCCCTGCCTGATGGAAAGCATGAGCAGAATCCAAGAGTGGTGGTCACCATCCTCAATGCGAAAAAGAACAATGCAGCATGGTGACCCACACTATGGCGGCCTGGGGGGAAAGGGGATGGTGAGGGGAGTATGGGGCGTTGGATTGGGGTATGGGCCTCCGGTATCCTCACTCACTCGATGAAACACAGCGTAAGCGCTGTTTTACACCGGTTTTCTGTGAGGCCGTGGTATCACTCCGGTCGAGCCGGCCCATTCATGCCGAAGCGTGGCTCTCCCACGGTAAGATTTAATGACTAGCTTCAAACCTATAGCCCAGTAGGGATATACCTCTGAATAATGTTCGCAAAATTATTCTCTATGTGCCAATCATATCAGAATAGAGGAACATATTCTGTCTCGTGTATTACTAATATGGTTAGGTAGACATGTGAATAAGTAATTGCATTACTTACTTGGCTAAAACTATACCGAGAAATTCTCTTGATACCCCACCCCTGATTATTTGTATAAATGTTTAATAAGTTCATATATATGCACAGTTTTCCAACGCTTCAATAAAGCTTATTATGCTCGCTAAACCATTTACATGTACCTTTTTATTTTAATAATCAAAGCAAAGGTTAAAAAATAAGTATTTGTTACTCCTTCAAAATATGACCAGATTTAAAAAAAATATTCTATCAAATTTTTTATATTTATTTGTTACTAAATTCATAAGGGGCATCTATAAAGAGTTTTCATTTTTGTTATCCATTGTAACGTAATGGATGTATGAAATTAGAACTCCTTTTATTTGTAAGATGGATTACCTTATTTAAATAAGAAAAAAAAATCGCCTTTTATTTATATGAATCATATTTTAAAAGGTTTGGCTTAAGTGGTTCTCGTTGTTTGATTGATTTTGATTCCTAAAGCCTTGTGATTCTCACCAATAATCTGTATTACAGAACAGAAATATATATATATACCTTTAGTTACGATCAGATACCACGTAGGTTGCATACGAATCGTCCTGTTCTATTGTAAGTGGTTTTTGAACTCACAAACTTAGTTGTAAATTAGTTGCATTAGTATATAGTTTAAAATAAATCACATAAGCTAATCTATGATTAAATGTAGTAAAACAGTAAGATAAAAACCGTTCATTTTTTTAAAGACAACAAATAAATAGCAAACTAATTATTCGTCGAACTAACCAGGTCAGGCCATTGAAATAACGGCTTGCGCGTCTTGAAACCACTCTGAAACTTAACACAATATCGAATTAAAAAACATTGTAAGGTTTAATGCCATACGTGTGTATAACATAAGCATAAAATAACATACGTCACGGTTTGCGATCAAAAACTAAATAATGTATCCTCGTCGGTCACAAGGGTCGCTTTTACTTCCAAAATTTGCATGTTAAAAGTTGACAACGCTGTAAAGCTGCCAGAAAAAACATATCATTATTTTTACACTCTCCAAATGGGATAGAATAATGAAAATAAAAATTCTTTTCTTTCTATTTTGAGAGCAGGGGAACAGTATATTAGCATTCAATCGGATTGGATTTCGATTGTAACTTAATATTTAGAGTACAAATAGCTAAAAATATTAATATGTATAAAATATTAATATGTATACCTTAAAAACGCACCGATTGAGCTCAGACACAATATGCAAACCGCTTCAAAGATTATTTTTTAAAACTAATCTAAACTAATCTCTATCCCTTTTTCAATTTCGTTCCTCATTTTGCAACAACACAATTTTAATGTGCCAAAACAACTAAAATATTTACAGACAAAATAATATATTATAAATAAATCAAAATGAATCACCCTAATGTAAGTACGCGCATGTAAAAAATATGGCGGTACGAAGTTTGTCGGATCAGCTAGTAATTGATAAAAGTAAGCGATAAGGTAAAACAAGAATGCCTAAATTTCCAAATGATATGTGAAAAAGTTGATAGTTTTATGTCAACTGTACGTAATCCACTGCTAAAATATATATTCTCGTCAACTTTATGGACAGGAAATTAAAGACGGAGTAAAACGCTATCTTCATGCCGAACTAATTCTTAAGTTATTTCAAGTGAAGCTTTTCTTATTGCATGTTATCTAAAAGTTTTGCGTTAGGCAAACTTGTGCTACACAAATACGAGTATTGCCAAGTTATTTGTAAGTTATCAAGTTGATCTACAACCAATACGTACATAAACTCATTACAAGACATGAATCAAATAGAAAACATACAAAAACAGAGACAGGTTTGATCAGTGTTTTCTTTAAGATCACGAAACATCTTATCTATTTGATATAAATAATTTTCTAGTATAGTCTTCCTAAGCTTCCTCACAGCTCTTCGATCGGTGCATAGTTTAATCTTAAACTTATTACATGTTAATGTTTTGCATTTAGTATCTTAAGAACATCCGTCCGAGTGCTACTGAATATTCTAATTTTAGAAAATATAATTTTAAATCAGACCTTACGCCAAATAATCTTAGTAAATTATAAAGGTTGGGAAGATATTGCTATTTTAAATCAGGTTCTAAAAATAAAGAAGTTCTATATTCACCTGTATACAAAATATATACGCTGAAGAAAAAAGGATATGCTCAAATTGTGGACCAAGTCTGGACCTGACGATAGTTGTACGAAGATTGCCAAGTAAGCGTATTTCCAAATTTAGGCCTCTATAATTCTTGAACTAACAAAGTGATCTAAGCTACTATATTTTTCAAAGTTCATCACATGGTCTACCATTATGATTTTTTCAAATTCTGCAGCTTTCACAGGGGGAGACTAACAAAAAGCACTTTGAAGTAGAATATCTCGCAGAATGATACCTAAATCAAAAAATCGTCTAAGCAACTTCTTTATGTTTTTATAAAACCTACATAATGATACCCCACAGTGTGAGGTAGACAATGAAAAAAGTTATGTAGGCTATGAAAAAAAAATGTGACCCAAGTCTAGACTTGACGATAGTATCTGATGAAAAACGAGAAACCTCAAGAAATTAACAAAATTAATTAGCAGCAATGACTTATGTCGTTGATTCATTAATCAATTTTAGGATTCTTAGAAGTCGACTTTTAATAAAAATGATAACTTGATAAATTTTATAGGGCCAGAATCTTTCAAGTGGAAAATCCTCTTCATATTTCATGAATCTGAATAATACTTTGGGATTAAATAGCGTTAAAAGGATTGACATTTTGTAGATGTACATACTTATTCATGTTATGTCAAACGATGTATGTAATCCACAAAGGCAGTTATTCGACCCAAGTCTGTATTATACTAGTTATTAAATATACATGATTGAGTTAGTTTTATGAGCTCTTATTCTTTTTGTGTTGTGCAGAATAAAAATACACCTCGATGGGTTGAGTTGAGTAACCCGACAAAACTTACAAATAAAAAAAATATAATTGTTTATCTCGGAAAACATAATTATTATTCATCATCATCATCAGCCTATCGCAGTCCACTGCTGGACATAGGCCTCTCCAATTTCACGCCACTCAGTTCGATCCATGGCTTCTCGCATCCAGCTCCTGCCAGCCGTCTTGCGCAAATCATCGCTCCACCTGGCTTGTGGACGTCCTACACTACGTTTGCCGAGACGCGGTCTCCACTCAAGAACTCGTTTACCCCAACGGTTATCGGTTCTTCGGCAAATGTGGCCAGCCCACTGCCACTTCAGCTTGCTAATCCTGTGGGCTACATCGATGACCCTGGTTCTTTGTCGG